>JAXQQM020091350.1:0-40614 GCA_034641835.2 Pinus albicaulis
CCCAACCTTAGAATCCTCTTTATCTCCCAGGATTCACCCCCGAGCAGAGATCACCTCCTAGCACAGATCAACCTCTGATCAGCCTAGGAGCAGCTTATTTAAGCTCATAATTCCCCAAAGCATGTTTCTAATTCTGCGTCCAGAATAGCAGGATGCTTTCTTTCCTGTTTAGCCTAGGCTTCCCATCTTGGGATTCTTTAAAGCTGCTTTAAGCTTTTCCTCAGCTTTTCCAGCTTTTTCTCACCTCTTCCCAACTACTCCTCTTCATTGGGGGAAATTTAGATTCCTCCTCAAATCTAAATTAATTTCTTTCAAGGATTTTTGAAAGATTTTTGGGGATTTGTTGCCTTATCCATCCTCATGGATTTGGCAAGTGATCTCTAATTCTCTTTTTTGGTCAAAATGCACAATCATTTTATTTATTTCCTCAAACAAAATATGCAAATACATTCACACCATACTCATCCCTTAGGGTCCACCCCCTTAGGATTAAAGTTCAAATGTCTAACTTTAAAAAATTCAACACACAAATTGGGGGTGTTACATTGTAGTACTATTTTAAGATGTTCTGGTGTTCCTCTTCATTTGTAGAGTACACCGAAATATCATCTATGAATACTAACAAAAACTTATCCAGATTTTTGTGTAGAACATTGTTCATGAGGCACATGAAAGTAGCAGGGGTGTTTGTGAGTCCAAAGGGTAAAAATACGAAGTCGTAATGTCCATACCGAGTTGGGAAAGTTGTCTTATGAATATCTTCATATTTAATACAGAGTTGATGATAACCAGTTCTTAAGTCAATTTTTGAGAATACGGTTGCCCCCCTTACTTGATCGAATAGATCATCTATTCATGGGAGGGGGTATCGGTTCTTGATGGTTAACTTGTTTAACTGTCTGTAATATTTGCACATGCAGAGGGTTCCATCCTTCTTCTTGACGAATAAAACTGGCGCTCCCCATGCAGACACACTTGGTATAATGTACCCTTTGTTTAGTAATTTCTGCAACTAAAGTTTCAGTTCTAACAATTAAGGAGTAATCATTCTATAAGGGGCTCGAGAAATTGGGGTGGCCACTGGTACCAGCTTAATACAAAAGTCAATATCTCTTCATGGGGGGAGTTGAGGAATTTCTTCAAGGAATGCATCTTGAAAGTCCTTGATCACTGGTAAACTTTTTACAGGTTCATTTTCTACTTGCTGTTCCAAATATTCAATTTGGACATCATACAGTGGAAAACCTTTCTTTGTTGTCTGCTTCAATTTTAATGCATAATTTTTCCTAACTGACATAGGTTTCAATTTCCCCTTGACTACCACAGAATTTTCTAGAGCATTAGTACAACTTATTGCTTTTTCTAAGCAGTTTACTATTGCTTTCCACTGATCCAACCAATCCATACCAACTAGAAGGTCATAAGATCCTAAGGGAAGGATATTCAATTTGAAATATGTAATGTGCTCATTTAAATTGACAGGAATTTTGGGTAGTTTATGGGTGACCTTCTGTTTGGTTCCTGTTGCCAACTGCACCATCCAAGAGTGCTAAATTTTTTTTATTTTCAGTTTACAATTTTCCACTCTATGTGGACTAATATAACTTAAAATAGCTCTTAGATCAATTAAAATAGACACAGGATGGTCAGAGATGATACCTTCAATTTCAATCATAGTTGATTGATGCTCAGCCTATCTGTCTTCTATTGCTGCACTGATCCGGGGAATGTTTCGAGCAACGCCATTCGCTGTGGTTGCTTCCAGAACTGCTTGAATGTTCTAAATTACATGAGTTTTGTGTGGATAGTCCCACAAAATGTAAGCCTCACCACATCCTCAACATTTCAATGGTTCCTTAGGCTTCACCACATTTTCTTGCTTGTTGTTCCCTTCCATGGGCTTGGAACCTGTGCAAGAATGGGCTGTCTAAGTCTTTCCACCTTTATCGAACCTTTTTCGCTAGTGGTTTTCCCCAAAATCCTTCAGATAATCCATTTTGGATCTTTTTGAACTTGCTTATGTCTTCCATTTTTCCTTATTCTTCCAGTTTTTCAGCTGGTCATTCCTACCTTTAAATTGCTGGTAGCATAGTCGCGATTTCTGAACAACCTCATCCTTCGTATTAGGATTTTTAAATTCAATTATTTATTTCTAAATAATGGGTAAATATTTCAAAAATCATTGTACTTTAGCTTATTTCTTCCCTTATGTATGGTACATAACAAAGTAAATTGGTGAAATTCATCACAAATTCATCAATGGTGAGTTGTCCAAGCCTTATTTCATGAAATTCCTTTTCCCTCTCACTAAGGTATTGAGATTTGAATTTATATTGAAAATTTTCCCATGAAATAGTATTTTCATCCTGTAAATGTATGATTTTGGTCTCTTCCCACCAAAGTGTGGCTTTACCTTGCAAATGGTAAACTGCCAGTCTTGCTTTCAAATTACTTCCATATTCATATACTTGAAACTATTTGACCATATTCAAGAGATAGGCTTCGTCATCCTCTTACTTCTCCCCATCAAAGGTTGTAGGCTTGATCTTACGAAATTCCCCCTGCAACTCCTTTTTATTTTTGGATTTCGAATTTGTTTTACTAGACTCTTCCCCACTCTCAAACCTCTCTGAGTTAGCTTATGTTTCTTTCTGGTTCTCCCTCCTACTGACTAGATATGGAGGTTAATTATTTTATCCACCACTCTTGCTCATTTCTCTCTTGCAGTAACCGTTCATTGCTAGTCCTTAGCTGAACCATTTCTTGTTGCAAATTCTTAATAATATCCAACATCTGAGCATTTGGATCTGGTGGGGCCTCTCCATCCCCAGGTTCACGCCCACAACTCTTCTCTATCAGACATGACAACAATTGCAACTTTTCTGCACTTTAATCTAATGCAAAAAACATAATTAGCGCTCATAAAAATAATATGAAATTGCTTTAACTTGAGCTTTGATACGACTTATAACAACTCCCATTTTTTTTTAATACCCTTAAGGATAATTCTAAATTATCCCTTAATCCTTTATTTCTTATACCAATAGTGTTTCCGCCATTTTTAATTTCAACTCTGCATCTTCATTCAATGACTATTCAAATAAATAAATACCAATAAACATAATAGACACTCAACATAATAAGTACCTTAATGTTTGACATAATAAACACTCCCCATTCCTATAGTTCATCTTACGTTCAATATATATATATGTTTAACATATATATTATCTCCTTACACATAATACTTATAATTCAACTCTATATATATATTCATGTCTATATATTTGGTCCCCTTTATACGTATGTTATCATATTGTCACGTGTAATAACTTGATGTGATTGATTCATATTTCAATACATTTGATATTTATGACTTAATGATGGAAATATAGTTTTCAGCCAAGGTTAATAAACACTTTTAATGTCGTGCATTAATTCACATAATAGGTATCAAGGTATATAGTTTCATGTCCACATTAACCTACCCTACCCACTAGTGTGTTGGACCATTCATTAATTTCCAGGTGGCCATTCTCATGGCCTTCACATGGCTTTCTCTCCTCACTCAAGGTGCCACATGTATGCATTTGATCATTTTCATTGTTTGGTAGTGTTTGGTCAACCATAGCTCAGGAGCTTCGCCTCCATGATGGACTTGCAACTTCATTTTCCACCCTAATTGTAGTCGATTCATCCTCCATTGTCGATACCAGAGAGTTGCCTTCATGCTAAAACAACATGGGTACTGTCTCATGCTAATGTGTGTAAGTTCTTCCAGTGATTTAGAAGGTTTTAGGTGTTCCCTTACCGCATTTGCACATTTTGTGTATTCTCTCCCTCACGTATGATTTTAATTTTTTTTGTCTTTGAATTCTTTGTTAGATTCAAAGGGGTTTACGTAACCATAGTTTTCTTTCTTATGCAGAACTAGAACAAATGTGGTTAATTCAATCGGTTATTCGATATTACTAAGGTATGCCATGATTTTTTGTGTCTCTAGTTTATTTTATGTGTACAATATATTATCAGTGCCCTAATACAATATCATTTTCATTGTTGGAGGTAGGTTTTTCTACCCGTTGTTCGTAGTTATGGAATTCCTCAAGCTATACTTGGCAATGAATTTCCCTCAGACCTCCACAACTCCAATTTGGCTCGTAATAGAGGTAAGTTCTCATTCCTTTCCCTTTGTTGTTCAAACGAAGATCTCTGTGCCATTTTTAGAACATATGGTTTCTCTGTATATTTAGAAAATAATTTTTTTTGTATTTGTATTTTGATTTCTATTCATTCTAAACCCCCAATATTCTAGGTACTTGGCTAAATGAGCTATTTCGATAGTTGAGAAATAAAATTTTCCAAGTTTTTGTATGTCCTTTTTTATTTCATTCATATTAAGTTCCATTCCTCTGTCATTCTAATTTTGAGAGAAGTTTATGGTAGTTATCCATCATGCAGGGTACCTCCTCTATTTCATAGGGAATTTCAACTTTCAATTCCCCTGTTTGGTAACATTGTTTTTCTTCTCAGTGTCTGTATACATGAATTTCCATTGTATTGTTCAATTTACCAACGTTTTAATTCTATGCCCTTTCGTCAAATATTTTTTTTCTATTAGTTGTGCTATAATTTAGATTATTTGATTTGGAGGTTTTGAGTTGTACTCGTTCCTTTCGATTTGGAATTCTTTTGCCCTTGTCTCCTTGTTTATATTTCACCCTTATTGTAATTTAACTTCCAACGTACTCTATAGGTTTGGTATGTGTGAAATTGAGCTGGCCTGAGTCTGCGTAATAGTTCATGGATTTCATCTATAATTAATCACACTTCAGATGTTGATTATTCAGTTTATATAAAATTTTGTCTTCAATTTTAAGGATTTTATTTATCTGAAATCTAGGTTTATGTTATCTATAGATGGTCCCCTCAATCCTCTACCATACATAGTAACCACTATCTGTGAGGTAGAGGTAGATGATTACCAGATTTTTGTTGTAACACTTATACATGCATTTATATAATTCTTGGTTTGGCATAATTTCATCAACCCTCTCCATACTTTTCTTTAAATCTTTAGAAATGTTTAATAATAGCTTTGTATACCATTTTTCAATTTTTCCGTCGTTACTCAAATATACCAATGGGTATAGATTTAAATGTAAGTACACAAATTTAGAGTAACGTAGATATATGTTTCGCTACTCGTAATTGTTGAGTTTGTGGTTTTTCCTTAACCAGAAGCTATGATTCTTAACTATATTTTTTTCATTTGTACTTCTTCCTTACATTATAAATCTCGGTCTTTTATGAAATTACGCATCCCTTAGTTTATATTCATTATTCATGATTGTGAAATATTTTATGATTCTTTTGTACTCAGATTTATGTATTCATAACATTCCCTTAGCCCCAGTGATCTCTGTTTATATTAGATACATAGGTATACCCAATATCCTTATTTTCTTTAGGAAGTTGGTGAAGTATGTGTAACCCATCCTTAAGGAAAAACACAGCTTGATATTGTAATGAGGTTTGCACCATACTCTTTTTGTTTCCCAGAAGTTTCTTATTTCAATTAATCATATTTAGTGATGCATTAATTACATATTCGTTATTTGTTTTCCATTTAAATTTGTATGATCTAATATGGGTAACCTCTACCCAGATTTATCCTCTTTGTTGAACGTGGACCAACATGAAAACATACTTACCTATTTTAGGTTATCTCACTCATACTTAATTACGATTTGGTACTCTTTTATACTATTCAAATTGTAGGAAAATTCAAAATTACTGACAACTTCCCTACTGTATGTGCAGGTGAAGAAGAATTTTATGGAAGAGTAGACTCAGGTAACATAATTCTCATTACCTGTATTCATATATGGATATTATGATTTCACTTTATTACTTCGTAATTTTTTTTTCTCATTCTAGACTCGTCTTGTGTAGTTTTGTCTTTTTCTTAATTGATTTACCAGTTTAATTTGTCACCTTCTAAGCTCAAGCTAACAGAGAGATCGTTTCCTTCTCAGGTCGGTTGTTGTACCATTGAGGATTCTATGACACCCACTTAGTTAAGCATTTTTGTAATTAGGTTTTAAGGCCATACTGGGTCTTTGACCCTACTTATCTGGAAATAATTATTTTCTACTTTCCATTTAGACTTCTAAAGTTATAGATCTACGTAACAAGTATGTCCTCAAAATCTTTAAGAGGACTTGTACCTTGACAGTTTCTATATATGAATTTTGGCAATACCGCATTTTCTGTTTCATATACTATCTCAGATATATTTTCAATAATGATTTCTAAATATATATGTATATCCATTTAGCATATACTTCTTTCAATCTGTGTTTTTTATTTGTTTAGTATATATTTTCTATAGAATGTTATTTATATGAGTTTTATCTAGTTTTCTACAAGATGTAATTCATATATTTTACCTTTACAGATAATTATACTAGTGTATAGATAAGTCTGTCCTTAACTTCAACAAGTTTTAGTACTCATTAATCACTGAAAGTAGTATTTTACTAAATATTTCATACAATTACACTACATAATAATCATCACAATAGGACCCTTCCCTGGGTTTAAAATTTCTGATTGTTTATCTACTATCAATTCCTGAGTCTATTCAACATAAAAGAGAGACTTCATTGTATTTCATATGTGGAGAAGACTTTGTACAATACACATGACAAAACAGACATTATACAATACACATAGAATTATTTACTGAATATTGTAATAAGATTTACCAATTTATAGTTTGAAATAGAACTTGAATCCTTGTGTAATATAACATGTACAACAACCTAATATCAAACTATCTCTGCCAGAATGGCTTTTGCCTCTGATGTAAAACTAGTTCTAGTACTTACAACAATTCTATACCATTATAACTTTATTTAAAAATCACAGTAAGCAAATACCATTGTGTAAAGACTGATTTTCCTCCCAGCCACGAGCTTCTCCTCATCTCTGCCCTGAGCAGAGACCAATGTTGCCCAGTGTAGATGACCCATTGTTTTACAAGTGATGGATCTTTGAAGCCTTATTTCCCTTAGCCTGTTTCCATAACGATGTCTTGATATTATGGGATGTTGTTTCCCGTAGGTTAGGCTTTTCTTTTGTTTTTTCCACAAAAGAATTTTTTAAAACATTATTTTCCTTAATAGAGTTTTTATTCTTACCTCTTCTCAGTAAATTTCTACTTTACTGAGGATTTTCTTAGCTCTTTTTTCTCCCATCTAATGTTAGGATATTTCGACACATATGAAATAAGCTCCTTTTGTGTCACCTTTGTAAATCCTTCAATCCTATCCCAAGTTGTTCTTAAGGGGGGATGTTAGGATATTCCAACACATAGGAAATAGTTAAGAATAACTTAGTCTAGTGTAGATTTAGGTAAAGTGTGTTTCTTTACCATGTACATTTGTAACTTATAATCCAACGATCATGATTTGTAGTGATTCGACGGTTATCTCTCTCCTCGGTATTAATGAAACTTGATCAATGGATTAACACTCGATTGGTCCATGATCTCTATTTAAAGAGCATGGGGGGTCATTTTTCTAGTAACCGTTTATGAGAGAAACATATGTAAATTTTATTTTTATATTAATAAATTGCTTGAAGTGGCCGCGTTGGCTCAGGCCGTGGACTGTTTCCATCTTCGAGGGATTTTACCACATGATTATACTGGTGTACTGATTTTTGATCTGTTTGTGAGCGGTCACCTTTATTTCTTGATCTAAGGAACTTACCCTGTCAATTCCTACATGGTATCAGAGCTATTTTGAGGGCCACATACGTTATTGATCAAAATACGAAGCTGGTTTGACTGCATACAAATGTTGTTTTGTATATCTACTATTTCTAAACATTTTTTGGCTTGGATAAATACTCTGTTGTGCCTGGAGCATCTGTTACAGTGAGGAACACCTTTCGTTTCATGCGAAAAGGTTTTCGGCTACCCAACTTATGATACTTTAGATATGGAGGTATAAAGTATCTGTTTTGCAATTATATTTGTTAACAGTTCTTCTTATTTCAGTTACCTCTGTTTATTTTTGGTTTTTAGGTTTTATTTATTTGCCGGATCTATACCCTCCTCTCTGTGTATGCTCTTTTCTCTGTGCTACGTGCAATCTTGGCAAATCAGAAACAAGAAAAGGGATTTTTTTTTGCTATGTATGCTCTTTCTCCGCATCTTTGTGCGATCTCGAAAAATCAGAAATAGTGAAAAAATAGATAGTTGTTGGTAAGGCTAACTAAGAATCTAATATTCTACTGCAAGCCTTTACATTTCATTTTTATTTTTATCAGTTTTTTGTGTTTTTTTGTGCAGGAAAGGGCACACACACCGAAGAGTAAAAATAAATAAATAAAAAATAAAATAAAAACCATTGCTCCTTTCAAAAATTTACAGAATCCTTTTACTATCTCACTTGGTGAGGAGTTAGTTTATGAGAATAGAGGTCTTGGGTTCAAGTCTCTCTCTCAAGTTTCTTTTTGTAAAAAGTTTATGTTAAAGGGGTAGGATTTTTTTTTAAGTTGAACTTCATAACCAAATTTCAAACCGTTCCCGTAACTATTCGACATCTACAACTCGTTGTTTCAAAAAAGCATAACTTCTTCATCCGGAAGCTATTTTTCGAGCCATTTTTTTAATCAACTTAATTTTTCAAGATCGTTCCATTGGATCAGTTAGTTTCAGCTTTTCTCAGCTTCAGTTTAAAAAAATGAAAAGTGCATGCCCGATTATTCTTAACAGCACCAATTATTTCCAATAGCTACCTCACATGGTATATATACTTATAAGTAAGGGTCTTTATAGACTAGCCATAGGCCAAGAAACTAAACCTTCCGATGATGATAAAGTCGCTAAATGGGAAAATAAACAAGATCAAGCACAAGGGTTGATAGGAATGTCCATTTCTCAAGATCTTCGATTTCATATCCTTACATTGACACCCCTCATGAAGCCTTGGACAAGCTAAATACTATCTTTGGCATTCAAAATAAAATCAGGTCCCACCGGCTTGAAAATGAGTTGCTTACTTTGGACCCTAATAATTTCTCCTCTATTGAGGATTTCTTATCCAAATTCAAGACCCTTAGAGTTCTTTTAGAAGTTTGTAAGGTAAAAAAGGAAGATGGTAGCCTCATCTATCACATTCTTGCTAAGCTTGGCCCTGCATACTCTGTATTTGCTTCCGCCTTCCATTCCACTAGAGAAGCCATCATTTCTTCAGGAACCACCTACAAGAACCCATATTTTGATGCCTTTTGTGATTATTTTAAAACAGAACAAGAAAAAATCTTGCACCTTGGTCTTATCACTTTTGGAAATGCTTCTAAGAAAGCCTTAGTAGCCCAACAACAATCATATCAAAATAATCCCAAGAAGCAGTATCCTAAAAAGTATGGTCCGAAACCAAACAAGGGTCCTAAGCAATTTCAGCAGCAAACTGAAAAAGCAACTCACCAAAATGATAAGGCATATAAAAACAAATTAAGGAAGACATATAGACATTGCAACTTTTGCAATCATGATGGCCATATAGAGTCCACATTTTTTAATAAGATGGAAGCCTTAGAAGCAACAATGAAGAAGCAAAACATCAATTTGGAGCACTCTTCACCTTCATCTTTAGGAATGGAATTTTCTGCTTGTGGTTGTCAAGCATCAAGATTTGGTTATGCATTAAATGTATCTTATTCTTCTCATTTTCATGAGTGGATCATTGATTCTGGAGCTTCTTACCACATGGCCAAAACTAAAGGCATGTTTTCTTCTTTAAATGATTGTAACACCAAACATATTTAAGTTGATGATGATAGATCTCTTAGTGTTGTAGGATCTGGAACCATTCATATAGATAATGGCTAGTTTAATGATGTACTATGTGTTCCTACCTTGTCATGCAACCTTCTATCTGTTTATCAGATAACTCATTCAGGTGAAGGGAAAATAGTAGAATTTTCACCTCATGATGTTGTAATCAAGGACCTCAAAGATCCCAGACATATTTTAGCTACTTCCATTTCTGATGATTCCACATGGTTGTAAAAGTTTGACAAATTTGGGTCAACATGTATTCCCTTCGTTTTTGTTGCTCATAATGATGATGTGAGCAAAATTTGGCATTAGCGATTTGGTCGCTTAAACTATCGATCCCTTCAAACTCTGTGTAAGGAAAATATGGTGATGGGTCTTCCTATGTTATCTTTCCGAGATGATGTTTGCTCCAGATGTGTACTCGGAAAACATCATTGGGATAGTTTTGACAAACGAGCCTCTTGGCACGATTCAACCCCTTTGCATCTTGTGCATAATTATTTATGTGGTCCACTTCCTGTTGTTTCTTTCTCTGGTTGCAAGTACTTATTAACTTTCATTGATGATTTTTCCAAACGCACTTGGGTATAATTCTTAAAACTCAAGAGTGAATTTTTTAACATGTTCTTGGCCTTTAAGGCTTTTGTTGAGAAACTATCTAGAAATCCAATTCTTAAGTTAAGATCAAACAATGGAGGAAAATATTTTAACAACAAATTTATCAAATTTTGCACTAAGCATGGCATTCAATTGCAACATATTGTTCCATATATGCCACAAAAAAATGGTGTAGCTAAAAGGAAGAATCACACCTTAAAAGAAATGGCTAATTGTATGCTTCAATCTAAAGGAATTAGTCTCAATTTTTCAGGCAAAAGAAACTAAATGTGCAAATTACATAATAAATTACACTCCTACTAAGGTTTTAAAAGAAAGATAACTTTCTAGAAGAAGCTAGGAGCTCAATCAAACCAGATGTAAGTCACTTTCGTGTTTTGGAAGTGATGCTTGGGCCCATATTCCGGATGCAAAACATAAAGCCTTAGAACCTAAAGGTGAAAAATGAATTTTTGTTGGATATTCTGAAGATGTCAAAGGATATAGACTTCTTTAACCAAAATCCAAAAATATAATCATTAGAAGAGATGTAAAATTTGATGAAAATATATCGGCCTGCAAGCCTAGTTCGGTGGGTGTGCCACCTTTGGCCTGCGAGCCTGATTCGGCATATGTGCCACCTCTCTCTCTCTTCTATTTTTTATAGCATTCCTTCTAGTTCAAATGATGACAACTAGGATGACAATCCTCCTCCACCTCTTGAAATTATTCCTTTTACTCCACAGCTTCCAAGATGGGTCTGCTCTACTTGGGATGCAGCAGGTTCTCTTGCAGGTGACCCTGCAGATCGACGACGTACACGTTCTCAATTCCAAAGAGCCTCTTCCTTATTGGCTCAAGTTCCAGAAAATCCTGATCCAGAAACCTTTGAAGCAGCTTATGGTCATCCAGATTGGGATGAAGCTATGAATGAAGAATATCGTTCCTTATTGGCAAACAATACTTGGGATCTTGTTCCTCTTCCAAAAGGAAGAAAACTTGTCAGATGCAGATAGCTTTAAAAAACAAAGTTTGGACCAGATGGAAAAGTGGATAGACATAAAGCTCGTCTTGTTGCTAAAGGATTTTCACAAGTTGAAGGCATTGACTATACTGAAACCTTCTCCCCTGCTACCAAAATGAATTCTATCTGCCTTGTTCTTTCCCTTGCTACCTCCGTTAAATGGAAATTCCATCAGATGGATCTTAAATCCACCTTCTTACATGGAGATTTGCATGAAAAAATCTACATGGAACAACCCCTGGCTTTATCCAAAACGACTCTAGTCTTGTTTGTCGCCTTACAAAGTCTCTCTATGGTCTCAAACAAGCTCCTCGGGCTTGGTATGCCACAATGGGAGCTTTCTCTTAGATAATGGCTTTTCTATGTGTCATTCTGACAACATTGTCTACACCAAGAAACTGGGTAAGTCCTTCATCATCCTTGTTCTTTATGTTGATGATCTTATCCTTACTTGTAGTGATCCAAACCATATAAACCACATGAAGTATAGCCTCAAAAATAAGTTTGAAATGATAGACTTAGGACACTTGCATTATTTCCTTGGTCTTCAAGTATTGCAATCCAAGGAAGGAATTACCCTCTCTCAGTCCAAGTATGCCTGTGATCTTCTACACCACTTTCACATGGAAGACTGTAAGCCAACCCCTTCTCCCTTTCAGTTTGGAGTCAAGCTTTCAGTCACTTGCACTACCCCTGAAGTTGATGCTACCTTATACCATCAACTTGTTGGTAAACTTCTGTATCTAACCCATACTCATCCCGACCTTTCCTTTGTTGTTGGTCTTGTCGCTTGGTTTATGCACCAACCTCATGAAAGTCACTAGAAAGCAGCTAAAAGAATACTTCAATATATTTGAGGTACATTTCAGTTCTGGATTCATTACAGTGCAGGAGCATCTCCATTTTTGATTGGTTTCACTGATTCTGATTGAGTTGGTGACCCTAATGATCGAAAGTCTACTGTAGGATATGTATTCACTCTTGGTTCATGACCTATTACTTGGTCTTGTAAGAAACAAAGTGACATCTCTATTTCTTCAGCAGAAGCAGAGTATTGTGGTGCATTTGAAGCTAGCAAGGAATCCATGTGGCTTCGTTAGATCCTGTCTAAATGTGGTCTTCATCAACAACATCCAACTACACTTTGGTGTGATAATTAGAATGCCATTAAGCTATGTAAAGATCTATCTTAGCATCAATTTATGAAACACATTGAACTCCACATACACTTCATTAGAAAGCTCATTCATGATTGTGTTCTTGAAGTGGAGTATTGTCCAACCAATGATCAAGTAGCTGATATCTTTACGAAGGCTCTCACAGAAGCGAAGTTTACCAAACTTCGATCCATGCTTAGAGTTCAGGAAAGTTGTCATTAAGGGGGGATAGAATCTAATTCCTCCTTCCTTCTCCTATTGTGTAACTTTTTAAAATCCTTCAATCCTATTCCAATTTTTTCTTAAGGGGGGATGTTAGGATATTTTGACACATAAGAAATAGGCTCCTTTTGTGCCACCTTTGTAACTCCTTCAATCCTATCCCAAGTTGTTCTTAAGGGGGGATGTTAGGATATTCCGACACATAGGAAATAGTTAAGAATAACTTAATCTAGTGTAAATTTAGGTAAAGTGTGTTTCTTTACCATTTACATTTGTAACTTATAATCCGGCGGTTAAGATAAGTAGTGATTTGATGATTATCTCTCTCCTCGGTATTAACGACACTTGATCTGTGGCTTAACACTCGATTGGTCCATGATCTCTATTTAAAGAGCATGGAGGGTCATTTGTCCGATAACCATTTATGGGAGAAACATATGTAAATTTTCTTTTTATATTAATAAATTACTTGAAGTGGTCGCGTTGGCTCAGGCCGTGGAATGTTTCCCTCTTCAAGGGTTTTAACCACGTGATTATACTGGTGTACAGATTTGTGATCTGTTTGTGAGCGGTGACCTCTAGTTCTTGATCTAAGGAACTTACCCTATAAATTACTACATGTTAGGATATTCTGACACATAGGAAATAGTTAAGAATGAATTATTCTAGTGTAGAGTTAGGTAAAGTGTGTTTCTTTACCATGTACATTTATAACTTATAATATGACGGTCACGATTTGTAGTGATCCGAAGGTTATCTCTCTCCTCAGTATTAATGACACTTGATCCATGGCTTAACACCTGATTGGTCCATGATCTCTATTTAAAGAGCATGGAGGGTCATTTTTCCAGTAACCGTTTATGAGAGAAACATATGTAACTTTTATTTTTATATTAATAAATTGCCTGAAGTGGTCGCGTTGGCTCAGGCGGTGGACTGTTTCCCTCTTCGAGGGTTTTAACCACTTGATTATACTGGTGTACTGATTTGTGATTTTTTTGTGAGTGGTGACCTTTGGTTCTTGATCTAAGGAACTTGCCCTGTAAATTCCTACATCTAATAAAATTATTTATTTAATTTTCTTCTCCAATTATTTTCTAGATATTTTTGGGAAAGTTTGGGATTCTAGTCCATCCTCATTGATAATAATTCCTAGTCTCCATTGCTCTATCTTAACCACATTAATATTTAATTCACAATTATTTATTACCTCAAAAATAAATATTTCATGCATAATTATTCCATAGGTGCACCTGAACCTTGGGTTTATTTACACAATATAAAATATGTAAATAGGGGTATTACAATCATACTCTAGTCTACTATCCTACTCTAGCCTACCCTAGCATACACTAGCATTCCCACTATATGATAGCCTACCATACTCTATCCAAGACTACCCTAGGCTGGCCTTATTTAGCATAACCTAGCTTAGCCTACTCTATTAGATCCTACTAGCCTATCTTAGCATCCTATAGCCTAGCTTTTCCTTGCCTATCATAATCTAGCCTAGGCTAGCCTAGTCCAACCTAGCCTAGCCTACTCTAGCCTAGGCTAGCCTGGCCTAGCCTAGCCTATCATAGACTATATTCCGCTTATCTACTCTAGCCTTTCCTAGTCTACTGTAGCTTAGCTTAGCACTAGCCTAACCTAGCTTAATCGACTCTAGATTTTCCTAGTCTACTTTAGCTTAACCTAGCCATGTCTACTCTAGCTCACCTATTGCAGCCTAACCTACTATACCCTAGCCTAGAATAGCCTAACCTTTTATTTCCTATCCTAGCCTAACCTAACTATGCCTAGCATAACCTACTCTACTCTAGCCATCTCTAGCCTAGCCAAATCTAACTTACTCTAAACTACTCCAGTCTAACCTAGCCTAGCATACTCTAACCTACTCTAGCCTAGCCTCACCTAACCTAGCCTAACCTAGCTTACTCTAACCTACATTAACCTAGCCTAATTTAGCCTAGCCTAGCATACTCTGCACTAGCCAAATGTAGCCTAGCCTAACCTAGCCTACTCTAACCTACTCTCACCTAAACTAGCCTAAATCCTACTCTAGTATACTTTAGCCTAGCCTAGGCAAGCATAGCCAATTCTATCCTACTCTAGCCTAGCTTAACGTATCCTATCCTAGTCTACTCTAACCTTACCTAGCCTAGCCTTACCTAACCTTCCCTAACCTAGCCTACTATAACCTACTTTAGCATAACCTACTATAGGTTAACATAGCCTAGCCTAAGCTACACTTTCCTAGCCTATCCAAGCCTACCGTTTCCTAACCTAGCATATCCTAGCCTAGCCTAACCTAGACTAGCCTAGCCTAACCTAGACTAGCCTAGCCTAACCCAGACTAGCCTAGCCTAACTTAGCCTAGCCTAGCCTAGCCTAGCCTAATATATCCTAGCCTAACCTACTCTAGATTATTCCATTCTATCCTATCCTAGCCTAGCCTACTCTAGCCTATCTTAGACTAGCCTAACCTAGCTTAGACTATAGAAGCCTAGCCTAGACTAGCCTAGCTTAGCCTACACTTTCCTAGAATAGCATAGCCCTTCCTAGCCTAACCCTTTCGGTCCTAGCCTACTCAAGCATTCTCTAGCCTAGCCTAGCCTAATATCCTACTCTAGCCTAGCCTAGCCTTATCTACTCTAGCATTGTCAAGCCTAACCTACTGTATCCTAGAGTAGCCTACTCTAGCCTAGCCTAACACAACCTATCCTAGAAAAATCTAAGCTACATTAGCCTAGGCTAGCTAACTCTATCCCACTCTACCCTAGCCTAGCCTATCATATCCTAGCCTAGCCTACTATCATAGCTAAGTTTAGCCTAACCTAGAACTCTAACCTACTTTAGCCTACCCTAGACCATCCTAATAAACTTTAGCCTAGCCTAGCCTTGCCTAACCTAATATTTCCTAGCCTAGTTAAGAATAATCTATCCTAGCCTAGCCTTACCTATCCTAGCCTACTCTTTCCTATCCTAGCTAAGCATATTGTTTCGTTATGTAGCAAATTCTACTCTTTCCTAGCCAAGCCTATGGTAGCCTACCCTACCGTACCATAACTAAGCCTAGCCTAGGTTAGACTAACCTACTCTATCATATCCTAAAATACTCTATCCTATCAATTCTAGCTAAATCTAGCCTAGCCTACTCTAGCCTAACCTATTTTGGCCTATGATAGCCTAGCCTAGCCTAGCCTTGCCTAGCCTAAGACTATTCTAGCTTTGTCTAGCCTAGCCTAGCCTACTCTAACATACTCTAGTCTAGCCTAGTCTACTCTATCCTAGCCAAGCTTAGCCTACTCTAGCCTAGCCTAGATTAGCCCACTCTAGCCTAGCCAAACCTAACATTGCCTAACCTAGCCTACTCTAATCTACTTTAGCATTTCCTACTCTAGATAAGCCTAGACTAGCCTAGCCACCTTTATCCTATTATAGCATAGATTACTCTTTCCTAGCCTATCTTGGGATTACTCTATCCTAGCCTAACCTTGCCTAATCTACCCTAGCCTAACCTACTCTAGCATATTCAATGCTAGAATATCCTAGCCTAACCTACTCTAGCCTATCCTAGCCTAGCCTACTCTAGCCTACACTAGCCTAGCCTAAACTTTCCTAGCCTTGCCTTTTCTAGCCTAACTTACTGAAGCCTATCCTAGTCTAACCTAGCCTAACCTACTATCCTACAATAGCCTAGCCTAGGCTTGACTACTTTAGCCTAGTCAAGCCTATCCTACTCTCTGCTAGCCTAGCCTACTCTAGCTTAACCTAACTCAGGCTATCCTAGCCTACTCTAAGCTACATTACCCTAACTTATTCTAGACTAGCGTAGCCATATATTTGGTACTCTAAACTAGCCTAGCTTATCCTATGCTATCCTATCCTATCCTACTCTATCCTAACCTAGCTTAGCTTAGCCTAGCCATTCCTAGCCTATGCTACTCTAACCTACATTAGCATAGGCCAAGACTAGCCTATCTAACTCTATCCTACTCTAGCCTAGCCTATTCTAGCATATGATACCCTACCCTACTCTTTCCCAACCTAGTTAATCTTACTCTAGCATAACCTATCTTAGTCTAGCCTAACCTACTCCATCCTAGCCTAGCCAGCTCTAGCCTAGCTAAGCCTACTCTTTCATAGCCCAACATAGCCTATACTAACCTACTCTATCTAAGCCTAGCCTACTCTAGCCTATTCAATCCTAGCCTAATATACACTAGCCTACTTTACCCTAACCTAGATTTGCATATGGTAGCCTAGCGTGGCCTTTCCTAGTCCGGAATATTATAGCCTTCCCTAGCCTAGCCTAGCCTAGTCTAGCCTAGTTTATATTAGCTTAACTTAGCCTACTCTAGCCTAGCCTAGCGTACTCTATCCCAACCTAGCCTAATCTAGCTTAGCCTAGTCTAATCTAGCTTAGCCTAGCCTAGTATACTCTAGCATAGACTACCATATCCTAGTCCACTCTAGCCTATCCTAGCTTAGTCTACTCTAGCTCACGCTAGCCTTGTCTACTCAAGCCTAGCCTAGCCTAGGCTAGCCATCTAAACCCTAGCCAAGCCTAGCTAGCATACTTTATGCTAGTCTAGCATAGCCTACTCTAGCCTACTAGCCTAGCCTAGCCTAACATATCCTAGTCTACTCTAGCCTAGCCTAACGTAGCGTAGCGTAGCCTAACGTACCCTACTATAGCCTACTCTATCCTACTCTACTATACCCTAGCCTAGTCTAGCTTATTCTATCCTATCCTTTTCTAGCCTACTATACCCTAGGCTAGCCTAGCCTACTCTATCCTAGCTTACTCTAGGCTACCACTCTATCCTAGCCTAACCTACTCTAGATTAGCCTAGCTAAGCCTACTGTAGGCTAATATAATCTATCCTTGCCTAGCATAGCCTATTTTAGCCTACTAGCCTACTTTAACCTATCCTTGCCTAGCCTAACCCACTTTAGCGTAGCCTAGCATAACCTAGCCTAATTAGCATAGCCCACTTTACCCTAGCTAAGCTTAGGCTATGCTAGCCTAGCCTTTCCTAACCTATACTATTCTAGCCTTGTCTAGCCTAGCCTAGCCTACTCTAGCCTACTCTAGCCTAGCCTAGCCTACTCTAGCCTAGCTTAGCCTAGCCTACTTTATCCTAACCTACTCTAGGCTACCCTACTCAATCCTAGCCTTGCCTACTCTAGCTTAGCCTAGTCTAGTCCTCTCTAGCCTAGGCTAGCCTATCCTAGTCCACTGTAGCCTAGCCTAGCCTTGTCTACTCTAGCTTAGCCTAGCCTTGTCTACTCTAGCTTAGCCTAGCCTTGTCTACTCTAGCCTAGCCTAACCTAGCCTAGTCTACTCTAGCCTACTAGCCTAGCCTACTTTAGCCTAGCCTAGCATAGCCTAACCTAATATAGGTTAGCCTACTCTAATATAGACTACACTATCCTATTCTAGACTAGCCTAGCCTTCGCTAGCGTATCTTATCCTAACCTTCTCTAGCATACTATAGCCTAGGCTAGCTTAGCCTACTCTATCCTAGCTTACTCTAGGTTAGCCTACTCTATCCTAGCCTAACCTACTCTAGCTTAGCCTAGCCAAGCTTACTCTAGGCTAACCTACTCTAGCTTAGCCTAGCCAAGCTTACTCTAGGCTAACCTATTCTATCCTTTGCTAACTTAGCCTACTCTAGCCTACTTTAACCTAGCCTAACATAACCTAGCCTACTTTAGCCTAGCCTAGCATAGCCTAGCCTAGCATAGCCTAGCCTAACCTAGCCTAGCCTAGCCTACTCTACTCTAGCCTAACCTAGCCTAGCCTATCATGTCCTAACCTTTTCTAGAAGGTCTACAGCCTACTCCTAGCCAGTCTAACAGTCACTTATCCCAGTTTATCTTCTCTTTAGCCTACTCTAGCTTAGCCTAACATATTCTAGCCTAGCCTAGCCTACTCTATACTGTAGCCTACTATATCCTACTTTACTCTAGCGTATCTTTATCCCACTTCAGCCTAGCCCCCTAGCCTATCCTACCTAGCCTAGCCTACCCTACTATATCCTACTTTATCCTAGCTTAGGCTACCCTATCCTAGATTACTCTAGCCTAGACTATTGTAGCTTAACCTAGCCTAGCCTAGCCTAGCCTACTCTATCCTACTCGACTCTCGCCTAGCCTACTCTAGCCTAACCTAGCCTAGCCTATCATGTCCTAACCTTTTCTAGTCTACTCTAGCCTACTCCTGCCTAGCCTAGCCTACATTACTCTATCCTACTTTATATTTTCTTAGCCTACCGTAGCTTAGCCTATCCTAGCCTACTATATCCCACTCTACTCTAGCGCAACCCACTCTAGCCTAGCCTATCCTATCCTACTCTAGCCTAGCCTACCCTACTAAATCCTATTTTATCCTAGCTTAGCCTACTCTATCCTAGATTACTCTAGCCTAGACTATTCTAGCCTAACCTATTGTACACTAGCCTAGTTTAGCACACTCTAGGCCACTAGCCTTCTGTAGCCTAGCTTAACATATTTTAGCCTAGCCTTGTCCAACCTACCTTATCCTAGTGTATACTATCCTCACCTAGCCTACTCTAGCTTAGTCTAGCCTAGCCTAACCTACTCTAGCCTAGTCTACTCTAAGAATTTATACATGCATGATATCCTTGAGACATTAATAAAACACATTCAAAATTAATCTTAAATAACATCTACATTACCATTTCTTTTTATAACATAGATTTTAATAAAAAACAATATCCCTTTATATTATATAAATTAAAATATCTTTTCATTATATTAATTTAATTAAGAAATATACCATATCTTAATAAAATTTTACTTATTTAAATTTTAAAATCATTAAAAAAAATTAAACTAAATAAACTATTATAAATTATTAAACTAAATAAACTAAATAAATTATTAAACTAAAATTATTTAAAAAAAAATTACACAATATTAAAAAAATATATATAACAAAAACTATTTAAAATAAATTATATAAATTAATATCCAATTTAATAATGAAATTGTATAAAACCTCACCATAATAATTATATAAAAACCAAATATCACATACAAAATACTCACATAAAACTATAAAGTGTATTACACATGTAAAAAACTTATTTAAATGAAACAAAAATACAGTAAAATTTAACTAATTTAAATAAAACAAAAACAATTTAAATAAAACACTTATTTAAATAAAACAAAACTACAGTAAAATTTAACTAGTTTAAATAAAACAAAATTAACAATTAGAGTGAAACTACACCTCCGTAAACAAAACAAAAAATACATAAAAAGTTTGCACATTATAATAATAATAATGTTTCAATGCATCATATGCTTGAATGCCTATCTAAAATATAAGAATCTAAAATAAAATAAACTCAATTCAACAACCCAACAATTGAATTTTTAAAGGGTAAACATCAGTTCGGAAACCCTAAATGATAAAAAATTTAAAAATTAAAGTATATTTGACATACTATTTCAAATATTAAATTATATTTGACACACTATTTCAAAAATTACATTTTATACTGCTTATATATTACCACAGTTGGACAGTTCAATAGTCCAGAACAACTCATGGATGTGAGAATCTAAGACTGATACTAGAAAAACACAACTAATTTTATTTTCCACTAAAATATTAAAATGAAATGAAGGAATTCTTTCTTTCGATAGCCAACATGAAACATGTAACATGTATATCTTTGTGGATGTTGATGGCTTCTCAGGTGAAACATGCAGAGTTTTATGCACATAGGTTTGTCATTTGCTGACGGCTTCTCAGATGAAGCATGCAGGTTGGGTGGACTAAAGATCAAGTTATCTTTGTGGAATTAGATAGCCAACATGAAACACGTATATCTTTGTGGATGCTGACGACTTCCGGACATGCAAAGTTTTGTGCAATAAGGATCAACTTATGCATGTAGATTGGGTGGACTAAAGATCAAGTTGCAAACAACCAAATGCAGTTGACGAATTTTCCGAAGGAAAACAGTGCACCGTAAACATTGTGAGATGACCTAAAAACCCTATGTAATAAATAAAATCAATATAGATTGTGGAAATCTAACTGCTTAATTTATGTCCAGACCGAGGCCACATGAATGGAGATTTGGAGTGAATAGGAATGGAAATTTGGAGATTGAACGAATTTCATAGGCGGAATCACAATATTGAACGTTGCTGCTCTCCAACGAATATTGAGCGTTGCTGCTCTCCAACGAATATTGAATGTGACGGTGATTATGGAAATACGCGCTTGCTTTCCGATTTGACAATTTCTTGCAGCACATGAAGTACCAAAGCCGTCTTGGGTTTTCGAAAGGAAAGCAGGCATACTAGTAATCTTACAACTACTGGACGCAGAGGCTCCATGAAACTTGCAAGTTTTGTTCCGAAAAAAATGACTACATACATGGACTAAGCTATATCACTGAAAAAAGAGAAAAAAAAGAAAAAAGGAAAAGAAAGTTATCACAAATATTTTATGGGTGGTAGCAAGAGGGTTTGCGCTGCTGCTGTCCATGTCATGTGAAGCAAAAACTTGAACAAAATTATCACAAATATATACAAATCTTACAAACACCGAAGGCAATGGTAGTGAACCGAATTAAAAGACTTTCAGAAAATTAAAAGAACGAAAACTAAAATGAAACGAGTAAGGTTTGTCTCGAGAGTAGAGTTTAGGGGAAATGCACCTGTATCCCCTGCCCAGCTCTTCAGTTGGAGGTTTTTATGTGTATCCCTGCTCAGCTCTTATCCATAAAATAATCGAACAGATTCCTGGAATAATTTTGACAAAAGTGAAAGGAATGCATAAGATTTCAAATGAATATTGCAATCTTTGAAAAGAAGCGATGACGTCTATGAAAGTACAGAAAAATAGAATGCAGATTTATGAAAAGTAGAGAAAAATATAATGCAAATGAAATAATAATGTATACCTGGAATTAAAAGAAGCCATTACCCATTGAATCTGGAAAATAATTTGCTGGAAAATATAACACAGACTGACTCATACACACAGGTTCACGCACTCAGACAGACACGCATACTCACAGGAAAGAAGATGGGAAATATAACATAACCAACACGACTTACAGAGAGTCACCAATACTCGCAGGAATACGCATACCCACATGCACAAATTTATCAGACAAACATCTCAGACCACAAACATGCGCAGACTTCGCGCACAAACATATCAGACCACACAAACATATCGGACCACGTAGAAATATCGGACCAATTGGCAGATTTCTGCAGTCTTCTTATGGCTCCACATCTCAGACCACAAACATGCGCAGACTTCGCGCACAAACATATCGGACCACATAGAAATATCAGACCAATTGGCAGATTTCTGTGGGCTTCTTATGGCTCGTTTCTTACTATGGATATATTAGCCTCTCGAATAGGTCAAAAGTTTTCAACGGATATATGTCGAACAACCTTTTCACCGAGAAATCCGGATAGGAGCGGGCAATTCCTCCCTTATTTTTCGGCAATACCCTCATCCTTTTCATCTTTTTCTATAACACTTTCATTATGAGACGTGGCTAACGGTATTTACACATTTTTGTGATAGTGATGGATAACCTTGTGATAGCATTTTAAACGAATCTCAAAAAACCATCATCATTTCGTTAAGGATGGAGGAGGGCCTCATTTTCAAAAAAAAAAAAAAAAAAAAAGTGGAGTTGGCCACTGCTAGTTTTAAAGTGTTCAAGAGTTGTTATGGAATATTTTCAGAGATAATGATCTTGAGGGGTGTGCAGTTTTTTTAGAAAGAAAACCACTAGGGAGCCGTTCAAAACTGAAGAGTAGAGCGGATATAAAAGATGCTTTGTCATGTCATTTTCTGAAAATGATGGTAATGGGTAACTTAAAT
Source organism: Pinus albicaulis (assembly GCA_034641835.2). NCBI lineage: Eukaryota > Viridiplantae > Streptophyta > Pinopsida > Pinales > Pinaceae > Pinus > Pinus albicaulis. The sequence goes on from JAXQQM020091350.1 coordinate 22,761, forward strand.
TAACAGACAGAATTACTATTTGATTGTGGTGGGGTGGCTGTTTTCTTTGTAAGGCAATGGGGAGGCTTATTTTTCTAAGAAGCTGAATGGACTAGCAGTTTAGTAATTTTATATTATTTTTTCTTTATTTATTTTAATATTGAAAATGAAACATTATGATATTTTATATTATTTAACTTTTTAAAATAATAATAAAATTTTAATTATGTTTTAATGTTTTATTAAATTTATATTAAATTAATTTTATTTAGAAATAATATCTTTATGAGAAAATAGTTTATTATCATTTCATAATACGATTTTTTTTTTTAAAATCAAAAAACAAAGAAAACATACCTATATAATTATTTTTAAACTTGTCTCTAACATGATTTAGAGATTGTCTTTGGAGTATGGAAAGTATACAGTTTGAAGGGATGTACTGAATGTGATGAATCTGATATATGGGTAACCAAAGGTTGGTCTCAGTGGATGTTAACCATCATCATCATCAACACAAATTCTATAAACCGTTTATTATTTTTACATTACTTCAATATGGTTACCATGATCTTAAAAAAATGGATGTCATTTATTTTTCATAACAATTTGGGTCTTATTTTATAAGACAACATTATGATCATAACATTTCAAAGAAAGAAAAAAATTCCTCTAGAGAAAGAGCTAAGCTTGAGTGGTTAACTATCCACTTTTTGTATGGATGTTGGCCTATTTTTAAAATACAATTTTAAGTGCATGATTTTTTTATGTTCAAAATATTAAAAATTAGTAAGGAAACACAAACATTATTGAACACAAGCTCAAAACTTAAAATTATATTTATAATTTTAATTGAAGAACAAGATTGGTAATAAAATTATATTAAAACTTAACTTTAAATGTTTTAATTATAAATTTTTAAAATAAAATATTTACATTATTGTTAAATTTGCTAAATTAAATTATGTTATTTTAAAAATTTAAAATGCATTTTAAATTAAATTATCTCGATTTTAAAAATTTAAATTATGTTTTTGATTTTTGATTTATTAAATTATTCTTATAAAATATATTTTTAATTTATTTATATTTGAATTTACTAAATTGTTAATTGAGTTTTTCTAATATATCTATATTTTAAAATAAAAAATAATTATGTATATATATATATATATATATATTTTTTTTTTTTTTCTGAATATTAATAATTTATTGTATACAAGCTCATTGGGCATCTCAATTGGTGACCTATTTGTTAGGAATTATTATGTAAACCATGTAGATCTAATGGTTAAGATCATGCCTTTCCTATGAAAATGTCACAAGGTATAATGGGTATTGGCATGTAACATAATCCAACAAAAATACTAGAATCTAATGGGAATTAGAGGTGTGTGTAACAAAACCTTGCAACAACACTACACTCCAATAATGGGTATGAGAAGCATGTAAAATAATCCAACAATAATGAGTTTTTTTGGGGTGGAAATACACTAGTGAACACACTAGGAGGGTAGAGACATGGCCTACCATAGTTGCACACACCTAATAGTGATACATATGGTCTTGGTGTGGAGGAATTATAGTTTTTTTTGAAGATCCATAAAATATCCTCAACAACCAATATTGACCATGAAATTCACCCAAGAACAAAAATAATTCTTAGAGGAGAGGGGTATGACCCAAGCAAAGACCAAAATGTTTGGAAATGTTAAAAATCTGCAACAATTCAGCAAAATAAAATAAATCAATTTAACAATATCCTACATAACTGCAACTACTTTAAGTTGATAGTGAGTGATCTTGAATCCTTGAGTGAAATGGAAAAAAAAATGATTAAAGAGTTGTTGGCATTCATTAAATACTAATGGAGATTTTTTTTTTGAATAAACATAAATATGAGTACCATGTTTGGCAGCTAGAATTTGTAGAGTAGTAAAATAAAGCATACTATCAACCTAACTCAAATAAGAAAAATATAATATAATTGCTATTAAATCATATTGTTTTGGAAATATCTAATTCTAATGCAACTAATGGCTTCTTGTGTGCCCTCCTCTTTTGGTCAAAATATGCTTTGGAAGTGAAAGCATAAGAAGAAATAAGGAGAGATGGAGTATTGAAAAAATGGCCTCATGTAAGATATCAAATTCCATCATGAAAAATCATTAATCAATCCAAAATTAGACTAGATAATGGATAAAAATCATAGATTTATTTATATGTGCTTTTTAGTTGATAATTTATAAAAGAAATATAACAATAATATATATATATATATATATATATTATCGACAGGATACACTTTAATGTTTTGATAAGGACTAACAATTGGGAAGGTTTAATGCACATTTTGCTTTGCTGGAATTGAAGTTATTTAATCAGGGCTCGAACTTTTACTTCCACCCAAGAACTATGTTTGTCCTTAATCCTAACTGTTATACCCCAACTTTAATTAATGCACATACTCTTCTATCTAGTGAGACATGTAAGCAAGGAGAGGTGATGATATCATATCAATTTGAGATAAAAAGAATAGAATTTGTCACACATGTTTCTAGGGTATTTTTCCTCCTGATGGAGTAATATTATGGGAATGGACCTCGACACATCCTAATGCTCGTGTCCATTATTGGTTATAAATTTGTTCAAACGTAACCTTCATTATATGTTTTTATGTATTCAATGGTGTCGATATAAATGATGTATGTCAATGCGCTTGAATCTTGCCTAAATTGACTTTGTGGATTATATATTAGAGTATCAAAAAAATTCACATGTAAGATTAAGATAAGATATGTCATATATATTATATCATTTTCACTTTTTCTATTTTAATCAAACCCCAAATATGTCCTTAAATTGTAATTCATCAAATATTAGGAAATAGGCCTTAATAAAACTCCACAGTCCCACTAGAGTGAATGCATGGAAGTATATACTGAAATAAAAGAATTAGATTGTCCAATATTAACAACAACGTAAGGAAATTATCCATTTCCTCCTGTTTTTTTCTAGAACATAAATTTATAGTGTATGATTATTTACATTAATCTATCGAGTGTCATACCCAATATGACTATGTATATTTAATAAAATTGTGGTTATACATCATGTAACTATATGAGATGTATAGTCGTACATATCACTATATATTTGAGAATTATATATCCCATCAAATTCAAACAAACCAAGATATAATTATTCAACTAAAGTAATATAAAAGAAATATACATCGAAACGTAAAATAGAAATACCACTTTAGAAAATTTTATGCTAAAGTTAAAACAAAATTAGGAAACTTGATGAATATTTCACTGCCTTCCCGTGCTATAAATTCAGAACTCTAATTCTTTCACAAGCTTCTCACTTGATTTCATCCATTACCAGATGATATAACTCACACATCTGGCTGTTTCATTTCCTTAGTATTATCTATACAAATATTCTTTATATGCCATTAGTGGCCTCAAGAAGATTGCTTGAAATGGTCCCACTTGTCTTCCCTTGATTTTTACTTTTCTTAATATCTCAATGCACCTACTTATCATACATAATAAAAAATTACGCAGGTTCAATATATAAGGAGAAGTGTACATTGAAATGTAAGTAAAACACATAATAGTTTCCCTTAAACTTCTACTAAGGAAACAAAATAACATGGATCCTTTACTTTTTTGTTTGAAGAAAAGATATGGTTTTGTAATTCTATCCTTGACGTATGAACTTTGTTCATGTTCACACTCTTCATGACTCTCTACATATTTAGTTTATGATTCCAAGGAAATGAAAGAAATATGAGACAAGGAACCCCGAGAGTAGGAAGCCAAAGAGTAACTTTTTCCTATAGAGTTCGGTTCTCACAAAGTATGAGTTTATTTCTTGATTTATGAAGTTTATGGCCACTCCAATTGTTCTTCATAAGAAAATATTCATATGTTTGGAATTAATCTGTATGTCCAAGTTGGTCATTAAACTCACCTGCAAATGGAATCTTCTTGGTATGTGCTTAATGTCTAATCCATTCAAAACTCAAAGGATTTATTCCTCATTGGTATGTTCTTGTCCATGTAAATTTTTGGTTTGTTACAAGTCTCTAACAATTGCATCCTTATCTTTGGGAATTTACTCTTATATATCAACTTGAATATTTTGAATTTACAATACAAAAAGTATAAGAGCTAGCCCAAGAATCATAGTATAAGAGCTAGCTCTAACATTGCCTAACCTAGCCTACTCTAATCTACTTTAGCATTTCCTACTCTAGATAAGCCTAGACTAGCCTAGCCACCTTTATCATATTATACCATAGATTACTCTTTCCTAGCCTATCCTGGGATTACTCTATCCTAGACTAACCTTGCCTAATCTACCCTAGCCTAACCTACTCTAGCATATTCAATGCTAGAATATCCTAGCCTAACCTAATCTAGCCTAACCTACTCTAGCCTATCCTAGCCTAGGCTACTCTAGCCTACACTAGCCTAGCCTAACCTTTCCTAGCCTTGCCTTTTCTAGCCTAACTTACTGAATCCTATCCTAGTCTAACCTAGCCTAACCTACTATCCTACAATAGCCTAGCCTAGGCTTGACTACTTTAGCCTAGTCAAGCCTATCCTACTCTCTGCTAGCCTAGCCTACTCTAGCTTAACCTAACTCAGGCTATCCTAGCCTACTCTAAGCTACATTACCCTAACCTATTCTAGACTAGCATAGCCATATATTTGGTACTCTAAACTAGCCTAGCTTATCCTATCCTATCCTATCCTACTCTATCCTAACCTAGCTTAGCTTAGCCTAGCCTTTCCTAGCCTATGCTACTCTAACCTACATTAGCATAGGCCAAGACTAGCCTATCTAACTGTATCCTACTCTAGCCTAGCCTATTCTAGCATATCATACCCTACCCTACTCTTTCCCAACCTAGTTAATCTTACTCTAGCATAACCTATCTTATTCTAGCCTAACCTACTCCATCCTAGCCTAGCCAGCTCTAGCCTAGCTAAGCCTACTCTTTCATAGCCCAACATAGCCTATACTAACCTACTCTATCCAAGCCTAGCCTACTCTAGCCTATTCAATCCTAGCCTAATCTACACTAGCCTACTTTACCCTAACCTAGATTTGCATATGCTAGCCTAGCGTGGCCTTTCCTAGTTCGGAATATTATAGCCTTCCCTAGCCTAGCCTAGCCTAGTCTAGCCTAGTTTAGATTAGCTTAGCTTAGCCTACTCTAGCCTAGCCTAGCGTACTCTATCCCAACCTAGCCTAATCTAGCTTAGCCTAGTCTAATCTAGCTTAGCCTAGCCTAGTCTACTCTAGCATAGACTACCATATCCTAGTCCACTCTAGCCTATCCTAGCTTAGTCTACTCTAGCTCATGCTAGCCTTGTCTACTCAAGCCTAGCCTAGCCTAGCCTAGCCATCTAAACCCTAGCCAAGCCTAGCTAGCATACTTTATGCTAGTCTAGCATAGCCTACTCTAGCCTACTAGCCTAGCCTAGCCTAACATATCCTAGTCTACTCTAGCCTAGCCTAACGTAGCGTAGCCTAGCCTAACGTACCCTACTATAGCCTACTCTATCCTACTCTATTATACCCTACCCTAGTCTAGCTTATTCTATCCTATCCTTTTCTAGCCTACTATAGCCTAGGCTAGCCTAGCCTACTCTATCCTAGCTTACTCTAGGCTACTACTCTATCCTAGCCTAACCTACTCTAGATTAGCCTAGCTAAGCCTACTGTAGGCTAATATAATCTATCCTTGCCTAGCATAGCCTATTTTAGCCTACTAGCCTACTTTAACCTATCCTTGCCTAGCCTAACCCACTTTAGCCTAGCCTAGCATAACCTAGCCTAATTAGCATAGCCCACTTTACCCTAGCCAAGCTTAGGCTATGCTAGCCTAGCCTTTCCTAACCTATACTATTCTAGCCTTGTCTAGCCTAGCCTAGCCTACTCTAGCCTACTCTAGCCTAGCCTAGCCTACTCTAGCCTACTCTAGCCTAGCCTAGCCTACTCTAGCCTAGCTTAGCCTAGCCTACTTTATCCTAACTTACTCTAGGCTACCCTACTCAATCCTAGCCTTGCCTACTCTAGCTTATCCTAGTCTAGTCCTCTCTAGCCTAGGCTAGCCTATCCTAGTCCACTCTAGCCTAGCCTAGCCTTGTCTACTCTAGCTTAGCCTAGCCTTGTCTACTCTAGCCTAGCCTAACCTAGCCTAGTCTACTCTAGCCTACTAGCCTAGCCTACTTTAGCCTAGCCTAGCATAGCCTAACCTAATATAGGTTATCCTACTCTAATATAGACTACACTATGCTACTCTAGACTAGCCTAGCCTTCGCTAGTGTATCTTATCCTAACCTTCTGTAGCATACTATAGCCTAGGCTAGCTTAGCCTACTCTATCCTAGCTTACTCTAGGTTAGCCTACTCTATCCTAGCCTAACCTACTCTAGCTTAGCCTAGCCAAGCTTACTCTAGGCTAACCTATTCTATCCTTTGCTAACTTAACCTACTCTAGCCTACTTTAACCTAGCCTAACATAACCTAGCCTACTTTAGCCTAGCCTAGCATAGCCTAGCCTAACCTAGCCTAGCCTAGCCTACTCTACTCTAGCCTAACCTAGCCTAGCCTATCATGTCCTAACCTTTTCTAGTCTACTCTAGCCTACTCCTAGCTAGCCTAGCCTAGCCTACTCTATCCTAGTTTATCTTCTCTTAGCCTACTCTAGCTTAGCCTACTCTAGCTTAGCCTAACATATCCTAGCCTAGCCTAGCCTACTCTACACTAGCCTACTATATCCTACTCTACTCTAGCGTATCCCACTCTAGCCTAGCCTAGCCTATCCTACTCTAGCCTAGCCTAGCCTACCCTACTATATCCTACTTTATCCTAGCTTAGGCTACCCTATCCTAGATTACTCTAGCCTAGACTATTGTAGCCTAACCTAGCCTACCCTACCCTACCCTACTCTATCCTACTCGACTCTCGCCTAGCCTACTCTCGCCTAACCTAGCCTAGCCTATCATGTCCTAACCTTTTCTAGTCTACTCTAGCCTACTCCTGCCTAGCCTAGCCTACATTACTCTATCCTACTTTATATTTTCTTCGCCTACCGTAGCTTAGCCTATCCTAGCCTACTATATCCCACTCTACTCTAGCGCAACCCACTCTAGACTAGCCTATCCTATCCTACTCTAGCCTAGCCTAGCCTACCCTACCCTACTAAATCCTATTTTATCCTAGCTTAGCCTACTCTATCCTAGATTACTCTAGCCTAGACTATTCTAGCCTAACCTATTGTACACTAGCCTAGTTTAGCACACTCTAGGCCACTAGCCTTCTGTAGCCTAGCTTAACCTATTTTAGCCTAGCCTTGTCCAACTTGCCTTATCCTAGTGTATACTATCCTCACCTAGCCTACTCTAGCTTAGTCTAGCCTAGCCTAACCTACTCTAGCCTAGTCTACTCTAAGAATTTACACATGCATGATATCCTTGAGACATTAATAAAACACATACAAAATTAATCTTAAATAACATCTACATTACCATTTATTTTTATAACATAGATTTTAATAAAAAACAATATCACTTTATATTATATAAATTAAAACATCTTTTCATTATATTAATTTAATTAAGAAATATACCATATCTTAATAAAATTTTACTTATTTAAATTTTAAAATCATTAAAAAAAATTAAACTAAATAATATTAATAAAATAGTTATTTAAAAAAAATTTACACAATATTAAAAAATATATATATAACAAAAACTATTTAAAATAAATTATATAAATTAATATCCAATTTAATAATGAAATTGTATAAAACCTCACCATAATAATTATATAAAAACCAAATATCACATACAAAATACTCACATAAAACTATAAAGTATATTACACATGTGAAAAACTTATTTAAATGAAACAAAACTACAGTAAAATTTAACTAATTTAAATAAAACAAAAACAATTTAAATAAAACACTTATTTAAATAAAACAAAACTACAGTAAAATTTAACTAATTTAAATAAAACAAAATTAACAATTAGAGTGAAACTACACCTCCGTATACAAACCAAAAATACATAAAAAGTTTGCACATTATAATAATAATAATGTTTCAATGCATCATATATATGAGCAGTACTTGAATGCCTATCTAAAATATAAGAATCTAAAATAAAATAAACTCAATTCAACAACCCAACAATTGAATTTTTCAAGGGTAAACATCAGTTCGGAAACCCTAAATGATAAAAAATTTAAAAATTAAAGTATATTTGACATACTATTTCAAATATTAAATTATATTTGACACACTATTTCAAAAATTACATTTTATACTGCTTATATATTACCACAGTTGGACTGTTCAATAGTCCAGAACAACTCATGAATGTGAGAATCTAAGACTGATACTAGAAAAACACAAGTAATTTTATTTTCCAATAAAATATTAAAATGAAATGAAGGAATTCTTTCTTTCGATAGCCAACATGAAACATGTAACATGTATATCTTTGTGGATGTTGATGGCTTCTCAGGTGAAACATGCAGAGTTTTATGCACATAGGTTTGTCATTTGCTGACGCCTTCTCAGATGAAGCATGCAGGTTGGGTGGACTAAAGATCAAGTTATCTTTGTGGAATTAGATAGCCAACATGAAACACGTATATCTTTGTGGATGTTGACGACTTCCGGACATGCAAAGTTTTGTGCAATAAGGATCAACTTATGCATGTAGATTGGGTGGACTAAAGATCAAGTTGCAAACAACCAAATGCAGTTGACGAATTTTCTGAAGGAAAACAGTGCACCGTAAACATTGTGAGATGACCTAAAAACCCTATGTAATAAATGAAATCAATATAGATTGTGGAAATCTAACTGCTTAATTTATGTCCAGACCGAGGCCACATGAATGGAGATTTGGAGTGAATATGAATGGAAATTTGGAGATTGAACGAATTTCATAGGCGTAATCACAATATTGAACGAATATTGAGCGTTGCTGCTCTCCAACGAATATTGAATGTGACGGTGATTATGGAAATACGCGCTTGCTTTCCGATTTGACAATTTCTTGCAGCACATGAAGTACCAAAGCCGTCTTAGGTTTTCGAAAGGAAAGCAGGCATACTAGTAATCTTACAACTACTGGACGCAGAGGCTCCATGAAACTTGCAAGTTTTGTTCCAAAAAAAATGACTACATACATGGACTAAGCTATATCACAGAAAAAAGAGAAAAAAAAAGAAAAAAGGAAAAGAAAGTTATCACAAATATTTTATGGGTGGTAGCAAGAGGGTTTGCGCTGCTGCTGTCCATGTCATGTGAAGCAAAAACTTGAACAAAATTATCACAAATATATACAAATATTACAAACACCGAAGTCAATGGTAGTGAACCGAATTAAAAGACTTTCAGAAAATTAAAAGATAGGAAGCCTCAGTTTGACATAGGCTTAAAAAATTAAAAGAACGAAAACTAAAATGAAACGAGTAAGGTTTGTCTTGAGAGTAGAGTTTAGGGGAAATGCACCTGTATCCCCTGCCCAGCTCTTCAGTCGCAGGTTTTTATGTGTATCCCTGCTCAGCTCTTATCCATAAAATAATCGAACAGATTCCTGGAATAATTTTGACAAAAGTGAAAGGAATGCATAAAATTTCAAATGAATATTGAAATTTTTGAAAAGAAGCGATGACGTCTATGAAAGTACAGAAAAATAGAATGCAGATTTATGAAAAGTAGAGAAAAATATAATGCAAATGAAATAATAATGTATACCTGGAATTAAAAGAACCCATTACCCATTGAATCTGGAAAATAATTTGCTGGAAAATATAACACAGACTGACTCATACACACAGGTTCACGCACTCACAAAGACACGCATACTCACAGGAAAGAAGATGGGAAATATAACATAACCAACACGACTTACAGAGAGTCACCAATACTCGCAGGAATACGCATACCCACATGCACAAATTTATCAGACAAACATCTCAGACCACAAACATGCGCAGACTTCGCGCACAAACATATCGGACCACATAGAAATATCAGACCAATTGGCAGATTTCTGTGGTCTTCTTATGGGTCGTTTCTTACTATGGATATATTAGTCTCTCGAATAGGTCAAAAGTTTTCAACGGATATATGTCGAACAACCTTTTCACCGAGAAATCCGGATAGGAGCGGGCAATTCCTCCCTTCTTTTTCGGCAATACCCTCATCCTTTTCATCTTTTTCTAAAACACTTTCATTATGAGACGTGGCTAACGGTATTTACACTTTTTTGTGATAGTGATGGATAACCTTGTGATAGCATTTTAAAAGAATCTGAAAAAACCATCATCATTTCATTAAGGATGGAGGGAGTGGCCTATTTTCAAAAAAAAAGAAAAGAAGTGGAGTTGGCCACTGCTAGTTTTAAATGCGTTCAAGAGTTGTTATGGAACATCATTTTTCAGAGGATATTGATCTGAGGGTGGCAGTTTTTTTAGAAGGAAAAAACCACAAGGAGCTGTTCAAAACTGAAGAGTAGAGCCGGATATAAAAGTTGCTTTATCATGTCATTTTCTGAAAATGATGGTAATGGGTAACTTAAATTAACAGACAGAATTGCTAGTTGATTGTGGTGGGGTGGCTGTTTTCTTTGGAAGGCAATGGGGAGGCTTATTTTTCTAAGAAGCTGAAAAGACTAGCAGTTTAGTAATTTTATATTATTATTTTTATTTATTTTAATATTGAAAATGAAACATTATGATATCTTATATTATTTAACTTTTTTAAATAATAATCAAATTTTAATTATGTTTTAATTTTTTATTAAATTAATTTTATTTAGAAATAATATCTTTATGAGAGAAATAGTTTATTATCATTTCATAATACATATTTTTTTGATGATTTTTTTTTTTTTTTAATCAAAAAACAAAGAAAACATACCTATATAATTATTTTTAAACTTGTCTCTAATATTTTTTCGAGATTGTCTTTGGAGTATGGAAAGTATACAGTTTGAAGGGATGTACTGGATGTGATAAATCTGATATATGGGTAACCAAAGGTTGGTCTTAGTGGATGTTAACCATCATCATCATCATCAACACAAATTCTGTAAACCATTTATTATTTTTACATTACCTCAATATGGTTACCATGATCTTAAAAAAATGGATGTCATTTATTTTTCATAACAATTTGGGTCTTATTTTATAAGACAAGATTATGATCATAACATTTCAAAGAAAGGAAAAAAGGTCCTCTAGAGAAAGAGCTAAGCTTGAGTGGTTTACTATCCACTTTTGTATAAATGTTGGCCTATTTTTTAAATACAATTTTAAGTGGATGCATTTTTATGTTCAAAATATTAAAAATTAGTAAGGAAACACAAACATTATTGAACACAAGCTCAAAAATTAAAATTATATTAATAATTTTAATTGAAGAACAAGATTGGTAATAAAAATATATTAAAACTTAACTTTAAATGATTTAATTATAAATTTTTAAAATAAAATATTTGCATTATTGTTAATTGGCTGAATTAAATTATGTTATTTTAAAAATTTAAATTATGTTTTTGATTTTTGATTTATTAAATTTTTCCTATAAAATATATTTTTAATTTATTTATATTTGAATTTACTAAATTGTTAATTGAGTTTTTCTAATATATCTATATTTTAAAATAAAAAATAATTATGTATATATTTTTAAATTATATATATATATATATATATATATATATATTCTGAATAGTAATAATTTATTGTATACAAGCTCATTGGGCATATCAATTGGTGACCTATTCGTTAGGAATTATTATGTAAACCATGTAGATCTAATGGTTAAGATCATGCCTTTCCTACGAAAATGTCACAAGGTATAATGGGTATTGGCATGTAACATAATCCAACAAAAATACTAGAATCTAATGGGAATTAGAAGTGTGTGTAACAAAACCTTGCAACAACACTACACTCCAATAATGGGTATGAGAAGCATGTAAAATAATCCAACAATAATGAGTTTTTTTGGGGTGGAAATACACTAGTGAACACACTAGGAGGGTAGAGACATGGCCTACCATAGTTGCACACACCTAATAGTGATACATATGGTCTTGGTGTGGAGGAATTATAGTTTTTTTTGAAGATCCATGTAACATCCTCAACAACCACATTTGTCTACAAATTCAAATTCAAGAACAAAAAGAATTCTTAGAGGGAGAGGGTAAAGACCCAAGCAAAGACCAAAAATGTTTGGAAATGTTAAAAATCTGCAACAATTCAGTAAAATAAAATAAATCAATTTAACAATATCCTACATAACTGAAACTACTTTAAGTTGATAGTGAGTGATCTTGAATCCTTGAGTGAAACGGAAAAAAAAATGATTAAAGAGTTGTTGGCATTCATTAAATACTAATGGAGATTTTTTTTTTGAATAAACATAAATATGAGTACCATGTTTTCCAGCTAGAATTTGCACAATAGTAAAATAAAGCATACTATCAACCTAACTCAAATAAGAAAATATAATATAATTGCTATTAAATCATATTGTTTTGGAAATATCTAATTCTAATGCAACTAATGGCTTCTAAAATTTCCTCTGGGTCAAAATATGCTTTGGAAGTGAAATCAAGAAGAAATAAGGAGAGATGAGTATTGAAAAATTACTCTCATGTAAGATATCAAATTCCATCATGAAAAGTCATTAACTAAATCCAAAATTAGACTAGATAATGGATAAAATCATAGATTTATTTATGTGTGAAGTGTCAAGTATCACCTAAAAAAGAAATATAACAATAATATATTATCGATAGGATACACTTTAATGTTTTGATAAGGACTAACAATTGGGAAGGTTTAATGCACATTTTGCTTTGCTGGAGTTGAAGTTATTTAATCAGGGCTTGAACTTTTACTTCCACCCAAGAACTATGTTTGTCCTTAATCCTAACTGTTATACCCCAACTTTAATTAATGCACATACTCTTCTATCTAGTGAGACATGTAAGCAAGGAGAGGTGATGATATCATATCAATTTGAGATAAAAAGAATAGAATTTGTCACACATGTTTCTAGGGTATTTTTCCTCCCGATGGAGTAATATTATGGGAATGGACCTCGACACATCCTAATGCTCGTGTCCATTATTGGTTATAACTTTGTTCAAACGTAACCTTCATTATATGTTTTTATGTATTCAAAAAATGATGTATGTCAATGCGCTTGAATCTTGCCTGAATTGACTTTGTGGATTATATATTAGAGTATCAAAAAAATTCACATGTAAGATTAAGATAAGATATGTCATATATATTATATCATTTTCACGTTTTATATTTTAATCAAACCCCAAAAATGTCCTTAAATTGTAATTCGTCAAATATTAGGAAACATGCCTTAATAAAACTCCACAGTCCCACTAGAGTGAATGCATGGAAGTATATACTGAAATAAAAGAATTAGATTGTCCAATATTAACAACAACATAAGGAAATTATCCATTTCCTCGTGTTTTTTTTCTAGAACATAAATTTATAGTGTATGATTATTTACATTAATCTATCGAGTGTCATACCCAATATGACTATGTATATTTAATAAAATTGTGGTTATACATCATGTAACTATATGAGATGTATAGTCGTACATATCACTATATATTTGAGAATTATATATCCCATCAAATTCAAACAAACCAAGATATAATTATTCAACTAAAGTTATATAAAAGAAATATACATCGAAACGTAAAATAGAAATACCACTTTAGAAAATTTTATGCTAAAGTTAAAACAAAATTAGGAAACTTGATGAATATTCTCACTGTCTTCCCGTGCTATAAATCTAGAACTCTAATTCTCTCATTAAGTTTTCACTTGATTTAACTATTACCAGATGATATGACTGACATTCCTATGTTTCATTTCCCTTAGTATTATCTATACAAATATTCTTATATGCCATTAGTGGCCTCTATGAAGATTTCAATGTTTGAAATGGTCCCCAATTTGTCTTCCCTTGGATTTTACTTTTCGAATATACTAAATGCACCTACTTATCATACATAATAAAAAATTACGTGTGTTCAACATATAAGGAGAAGTAGACATTGAAATGTAAGTAAAACACATAATAGTTTCCCCTTAAACTTCTACGGAAGAAACAAAATAACATGGATCCTTTACTTTTTTGTTTGAAGAAAAGATATGGTTTTGTAATTCTACCCTTGACATATCAAATTTGTTCATGTTCACACTCTTCATGACTCTCTACATATTTAGTTTATGATTCCAAGGAAATGAAAGAAATATGAGACAAGGAACCCCGAGAGTAAGAAGCCAAAGAGTAACTTTTTCCTATAGAGTTTGGTTCTCACAAAGTATGAGTTTATTTCTTGATTTATGAAGTTTATGGCCACTCCAATTGTTCTTCATAAGAAAATATTCATATGTTTGGAATTAATCTGTATGTCCAAGTTGGTCATTAAACTCACCTGCAAATGGAATCTTCTCGGTATGTGCTTAATGTCTAATCCATTCAAAACTCAAAGGATTTATTCCTCATTGGTATGTTCTTGTCCATGTAAATTTTTGGTTTGTTACAAGTCTCTAACAATTGCATCCTTATCTTTGGGAATTTACTCTTATATCTCAACTTGAATATTCTGAATTTACAATACAAAAAGTATAAGAGCTAGCCCAAGAATTGTTCTATATGAGCTAGCCTAACATCTATTAACCTAGCCTACTCTAATATACTTTAGCATTTCCTACTCTAGATAAGCCTAGACTAGCCTAGCCACCTTTATCCTATTATAGCATAGATTACTCTTTCCTAGCCTATCCTGGGATTACTCTATCCTAGCCTAACCTTGCCTAATCTACCCTAGCCTAACCTACTCTAGCATATGCTAGAATATCCTAGCCTAACCTAATCTAGCCTAACCTACTCTAGCCTATCCTAGCCTAGCCTACTCTAGCCTACACTAGCCTAGCCTAACCTTTCCTAGCCTTACCTTTTCTAGCCTAACTTACTGAAGCCTATCCTAGTCTAACCTAGCCTAACCTACTATCCTACAATAGCCTAGCCTAGGCTTGACTACTTTAGCCTAGTCAAGCCTATCCTACTCTCTGCTAGCCTAGCCTACTCTAGCTTAACCTAACTCAGGCTATCCTAGCCTACTCTAAGCTACATTACCCTAACTTATTCTAGACTAGCGTAGCCATATATTTGGTACTCTAAACTAGCCTAGCTTATCCTATCCTATCCTATCCTACTCTATCCTAACCTAGCTTAGCTTAGCCTAGCCTTTCCTAGCCTATGCTACTCTAACTTACATTAGCATAGGCCAAGACTAGCCTATCTAACTCTATCCTACTCTAGCCTAGCCTATTCTAGCATATCATACCCTACCCTACTCTTTCCCAACCTAGTTAATCTTACTCTAGCATAACCTATCTTAGTCTAGCCTAACCTACTCCATCCTAGCTTAGCCAGCTCTAGCCTAGCTAAGCCTACTCTTTCATAGCCCAACATAGCCTATACTAACCTACTCTATCCAAGCCTAGCCTACTCTAGCCTATTCAATCCTAGCCTACTCTAGCCTATTCAATCCTAGCCTAATCTACACTAGCCTACTTTACCCTAACCTAGATTTGCATATGCTAGCCTAGCGTGGCCTTTCCTAGTTCGGAATATTATAGCCTTCCCTAGCCTAGCCTAGCCTAGTCTAGCCTAGTTTAGATTAGCTTAGCTTAGCCTACTCTAGCCTAGCCTAGCGTACTCTATCCCAACCTAGCCTAATCTAGCTTAGCCTAGTCTAATCTAGCTTAGCCTAGCCTAGTCTACTCTAGCATAGACTACCATATCCTAGTCCACTCTAGCCTATCCTAGCTTAGTCTACTCTAGCTCACGCTAGCCTTGTCTACTCAAGCCTAGCCTAGCCTAGCCTAGCCATCTAAACCCTAGCCAAGCCTAGCTAGCATACTTTATGCTAGTCTAGCATAGCCTACTCTAGCCTACTAGCCTAGCCTAGCCTAACATATCCTAGTCTACTCTAGCCTAGCCTAACGTAGCGTAGCGTAGCCTAACGTACCCTACTATAGCCTACTCTATCCTACTCTACTATACTCTAGCCTAGTCTAGCTTATTCTATCCTATCCTTTTCTAGCCTACTATACCCTAGGGTAGCCTAGCCTACTCTATCCTAGCTTACTCTAGGCTACTACTCTATCCTAGCTTAACCTACTCTAGATTAGCCTAGCTAAGCCTACTCTAGGCTAATATAATCTATCCTTGCCTAGCATAGCCTATTTTAGCCTACTAGCCTACTTTAACCTATCCTTGCCTAGCCTAACCCACTTTAGCCTAGCCTAGCATAACCTAGCCTAATTAGCATAGCCCACTTTACCCTAGCCAAGCTTAGGCTATGCTAGCCTAGCCTTTCCTAACCTATACTATTCTAGCCTTGCCTAGCCTAGCCTAGTCTACTCTAGCCTACTCTAGCCTAGCCTAGCCTACTCTAGCCTACTCTAGCCTAGCCTAGCCTAATCTAGCCTAGCTTAGCCTAGCCTACTTTATCCTAACCTACTCTAGGCTACCCTACTCAATCCTAGCCTTGCCTACTCTAGCTTAGCCTAGTCTAGTCCTCTCTAGCCTAGGCTAGCCTATCCTAGTCCATTGTAGCCTAGCCTAGCCTTGTCTACTCTAGCTTAGCCTAGCCTTGTCTACTCTAGCCTAGCCTAACCTAGCCTAGTCTACTCTAGCCTACTAGCCTAGCCTACTTTAGCCTAGCCTAACCTAATATAGGTTAGCCTACTCTAATATAGACTACACTATCCTACTCTAGACTAGCCTAGCCTTCGCTAGCGTATCTTATCCTAACCTTCTCTAGCATACTATAGCCTAGGTTAGCTTAGCCTACTCTATCCTAGCTTACTCTAGGTTAGCCTACTCTGTCCTAGCCTAACCTACTCTAGCTTAGCCTAGCCAAGCTTACTCTAGGCTAACCTATTCTATCCTTTGCTAACTTAGCCTACTCTAACCTACTTTAACCTAGCCTAACATAACCTAGCCTACTTTAGCCTAGCCTAGCATAGCCTAGCCTAGCCTAGCCTAGCCTAACCTAGCCTAGCCTAGCATACTCTACTCTAGCCTAACCTAGCCTAGCCTATCATGTCCTAACCTTTTCTAGTCTACTCTAGCCTACTCCTAGCTAGCCTAGCCTAGCCTACTCTATCCTAGTTTATCTTCTCTTAGCCTACTCTATCTTAGCCTAACATATCCTAGCCTAGCCTAGCCTACTCTACACTAGCCTACTATATCCTACTCTACTCTAGCGTATCCCACTCTAGCCTAGCCTAGCCTATCCTACTCTAGCCTAGCCCAGCCTACCCTACTATATCCTACTTTATCCTAGCTTAGGCTACCCTATCCTAGATTACTCTAGCCTAGACTATTGTAGCCTAACCTAGCCTAGCCTAGCCTAGCCTACTCTATCCTACTCGACTCTCGCCTAGCCTACTCTAGCCTAACCTAGCCTAGCCTATCATGTCCTAACCTTTTCTAGTCTACTCTAGCCTACTCTTGCCTAGCCTAGCCTACATTACTCTATCCTACTTTATATTTTTTTAGCCTACCGTAGCTTAGCCTATCCTAGCCTACTATATCCCACTCTACTCTAGCGCAACCCACTCTAGCCTAGCCTATCCTATCCTACTCTAGCCTAGCATAGCCTAGCCTACCCTACTAAATCCTATTTTATCCTAGCTTAGCCTACTCTATCGTAGATTACTCTAGCCTAGACTATTCTAGCCTAACCTATTGTACACT
>JAXQQM020061618.1:0-52758 GCA_034641835.2 Pinus albicaulis
AATATTTTTTAAAATATTTTTTTGTTGCTATCGGCATTCCGACAGCTAGCTTTTTAAAAAAATATTTTTATTTTTTTTCCTGTCACTATTGTGACACTTTGGTTTTTTTTTTTTTTAAATTACTTGCCATTTCTCTTCCTACACATTACTAACGTCGCTCTTTCGACACATTAGTATCAAAAACTAATGGAATCCACACATGAAATAATTGTTTGGGAGGTAAACACCAAATAGTGTGTTGGCTAGATATATTTTTAATTTCAGAAATAATGTTAGAAAATAATCTCGTCATGGAGGCATCTATACTTCCCTGTAATGGCTCAAATCACTAGTCAATCCTGCTGGAGCTCAACCTCAAATATGCCCTAAATAATTTCCAATTTTTATTTGATATCTTTTGGATAATATATCCTTCCTTTGTTGAGAAAGCTAAGAAATGGTGGCAGGAAATTGTAGCTCCAAGCCCTTCAACCATCTACAACTTCCAACAAAATCTCAAGGGCCTTAAGCTCAGATAAAAAAAAATGGAACCAAGATGAGTTCAATAACATCTTTGAGGATAAAATCCAACTAGAGGCACAACTGGAGATATTGCAACAAGAATTAATTATGAAATTTTTTTCCCAAGAATAGGTTAGCCAAGAAACAAAACTCCTCTCCAAACTGGAAGAAATATGGAAGCAAGAATAGATTCTATGAAAAAAAAATATTAAGTTAATTGGCTTAAAGAAGGGGACAAAAACACGTGTTTATTTCATAATTCTATGCTTAAAAATATCCATCACAACAAGATCTTCTCCTTGATGAGATAAATCTATGGAAATAATTTTTTTTAAATATTTTTTTGCTGCCGTCGGTATTCCAACGTCTAGGTTTTTAAAGAAATATTTTTTTTCCGTCGCTATTGCGACACTTTTTTTTTTTTAATTACTTGTCATCGCTCTTCCGACACATTGCTAACATCGCTCTTCTGACACGTTGCTAACGTCGCTCTTCTGACACATTGCTAACGTCGCTCTTCCGACACATTGCTAAAGTCGCTCTTCCAACACATTTATAACGTCACTCTGCCTACACATTGCTAACGTCGCTCTTCCGACACATTGTTAATAGCGACGCTTTTGATAACGTCGAAATAACGACTCTCTGGCTAACATCGGAAGAGTGACAACCGTCTGGAAATGTTGGAAAATGTGTCGCTCTTCCGACACTTTATTGAAGTGTCAGAATTGCAACATAATGGCTAACCACTTTTTGCCCCGCCTCAAAGTTTCTCTCTTTGGACGCCTATGTGTTAGAAGAGAGACATTTTGGTCGTCGAAAATTGGGCCAAATGTGCCATGAATCATCACTACTATTAGCATATTAGCAATTTTTTGGCATGATCATCCTCTCATAACCATTTATTTTAATTGAATTGTTTCTCCTTTTTCCTCAAATATTTCTTGTAATTCTTGCAAAATTCTCTTTATATTTCACCAATACATTTCTGTTAACGTTATAAGATAGAACAGAGCTTCAACTATGGTTTGAAATAAATTAATATGACATTCAAAACTATAGGACTTCAATTTTCCACCTCATTTCGTAAGCCAAAATCAATAGACGAATACTTACGATAATTTATTATTTTATTGGAAGAACATAGCAGTTCATACACGCGATGAGAGAAGCAAGTACATATAAATTATTTTTGGAGCAACACAAGCGCATTTCACATTGAAATAATATTAAAAAACTAAAGCAAATGAAATTGAAATTTCCTATCTAATTAACTGTTGGCCACTCTACAGTTGGCGCAGACTCCTCCCTAGGTGCCTGTTAATATGCTAATCTCTCCCATTTTTATCATTGCAGCAGCAAAATTTTGTGCCACGCTACCAGGTTATAAGAGTCTGAGTTTCCAAAGATGTTGGATTTGGTGTTTGGATTTGCTAGCAGAGTTGCATCGGATGTAATAAAACCATGTTTATCTATAACGTCCTTGTAATTCAAGTTGTCGAGGATCAATGGCGTTTGAGGATCCATGACCACTGTCATGTTGGCATTTTTTGAGCTGCCTTGGGGACACTTTTGCTTCAGTATCTGAGCATGCAACGGATCAAGGGACCGGTCTGTGGTATTTGTGCCATTGAAATTGTAGGGCCTACTGACGAATGAAGTACAGTGAGAAACACCAATTGTGTATTCTCTTGCATTCTCCCAAAGAACAAAAACATGATTATAATCATGGTTTTGCTCAACCATTATTGTCATCTCCAAGAATTGACACATTGATGATTCACAGGTCTCGGAGAGAAAATAATTGAAAATGTAACCATCTCGTCCTAGATAGACCTTTGGTTGCAAATATATGAGTTATTTGGGTGACATTGAAGGTAGGGGGAGGTAGATTTCCCAGAATGTTGGAAGCTAGTGTGATATTTCCATCCTTTCTTCCAGCAAGAACATCCCACCAAAGGAGATATCCAATGGGTGATGCCTACAATTAGTTACAATGCATTATTAGAAAGCATAGAACATTGTTGTCATGCTATCCTATAATTAATTTAATGGTCGTTATATGAATGATGTTGAAGACGAATACCATAAATGCACTATCTCTAGCCGCAAATGCGATTATATCTGCACCGCACACCTTGATTAGGAAAATCTTCTCTAATAGTTTCTTTGTGTTGTCAATCAAGTTGAACCCTACAAGACTTGGGTTTTTAGCTGGAGAGTCTTTCTTAGCTACGAAATGTCCTGGAATGGAGTCGATGAGAACAAAGTCATCGCATCCCTTATGGGAGGGAACTCCAAATCCGTATTTCAAAAACATCATTAATATCTCATAACTGTAATAGCTCATAACTGAGAGGAGTAGATTACAAAAAGTTGTGGGAGAATCTAATTCCAACTATCTCTTAGATGTTGAAATCATCCATCCAAGTGTCCGAGTTCAGTTTCACTTAGTCTAGTTTTGTTGAAAATCTTGAATACAACAAACACGAAATTGTCCATCCAAGTGTCCCATTTTAGTTTCACTTAGTCCATTTTTGTTGAAAATATTTAATACAAAAAACAAAACACACATGGATATGTGTTCCCCCACAACGTAGAGAATGCGACAAATAATATAGAAATAACAGTCAAACAATTCATAGAGAGACAACTATTTTTACACAAGAGAGGAATTCATTCAAATTTATTTAACTCTTCTCTGAAATTTGATTCATTCCTTCACTAAAACATATGATAAATTACACAGGTTTATACAAAATGGCAGAAGTCTGAATATTCAATGCAATTTATTGTGGGAATGGATGTTTATCAACCCAATCTTCCTTTGCCTCTGTTCGGTTGTTTATACACGAAAATGCATACATAAAACACAAAATTTCATATTTGACAATTCATGTGATTCAGTTCTAGAAAATACATCGTGTTTGATGCCTCCATTGCAAATCGATCATCAATGATTTTAAATTTTAACATATGCGCTTACTGGAAAACTAAAAACATTGCGATGTGTGATGTGACGTGGCATATCGCATTGCATCCAAAACATAATAGCCTGTGGGCACTATCCGTTAACTCTTGAGATTTGCGATGTGAAATTTGCGCTATCCTCCTGAGCTTGCCACGTGCCTTTTTTGTGATCGCATCGCAAATAAAATAAAAAAACTTGCGGGCGCTTAAGTAGGTAATTTATAAACATTTCAAAATGCGGGCTGTAGGCTGTAAGCCGCAGGAAATGTGAAATTCATAAAGGTAAGGAAATAGGGAAATACGAAGGTTTATGTAGTTTGCAATGAAGTAAGGTTGTGGGTCCCACCGATATCGCATTGGTGGATGAATAAGTTTCAGTGTGGGCTTAAGAGTTAAATCATAAAAGTTGCAATGTGCGGGCGGTGATGCAGAAAAGCTTGGTAAGTGTGAAATTCATAAAACAAATGAAATTGTGGAATACAAAGGTTTGTTATGGTTGGTAAGGGTAGTAAGATATATGGTGGGTCCTGCCGATGTTGCATCGGTGGGGAAATAACTTTCAGTGGAAGCTTTAAGGGGTAAAAAGGAAAATTTGTAGGCACGGAGCTGCAGGCACGGTAAGTCAACGCGGAAAAAATGGAAATTAAATGCATATGGGGCTCCGGTACTCTGTTTTTATTTTTTGCATGGATTTCATCAAAACAACTTCGATTTTGAAGCTTGCTCCTTGTCATTCCCTACACAGAAATTTACTGAAGCGTGGGCTGCTGCCTCTCCTTATTCATGGCGTTGGTTGGGAGTAATTCCAACTCTCCCCCTTAATCACAACTACTGCTATCAGCCATTCCGAGACACTGTCTCAGATAAACAAATCTCTTCTGTCCTAATGGCTTTGTGAGGATATCAACAAACTGTTCCTCTGACCTGCAATGCTGCAAAAAAATTTCACCATTGTTAACTAATTCCTGTATAAAATGGTATGCAACATCAGTATGCTTTGTTCTCTTGTGGAAAACAGAATTCTTTGAAAATGAAATTGCTGAGATGCTATCACAATAAATTGTGGTTCCTTTGTCTTACTCATGAAATAAATATCTCAGCATCCCTCTCATCCAAAGTGCCTAGCATGCTGCTGCTATTGCTGCTACATATTCAGTTGTTTCTATTGAAAATGAGAATATTGGTTGCTTCTTGGAATCCCATGATATGGCTCCCGATACCAAATGAAAAGCATACCCTGATTTCCTCTTTCTATCATCTACACTTCCAACCCAATCACTGTCAGTGTAACCAATGAATTTCAAATTATCAGTTGAGGAGTATAGAGCACCATACTCCTTTGTTCCATTCACATACCTCAAAATTCTCTTGCATGCTTGCCAATGTGTCTCTTTCGGTGTCTCCATGAATCTAGATATCAAGATTATTGCATACATTATATCAAGCCTAGTTGTAGTCAAATACATTAGACTGCCAAGCATTCTTTTGTACAATGTCAGATCGACATTCTTGCTACAATCTTGCTCAATTTCAACCCCAGGACAGTTGGAGTTGTTGATGCTTTTCTGTTTAGCATATTGAACCTCTTTAAAACTTCTACAACACACTTTGCTTGGAAAATAAAAAATTCCATTTTCATTTTTCTTTACTTCTATGCCCAAAAAATATCTCAAAAAACCCAACTCAGTCATTTCAAACTCATTTTTCATGATTTCTTTAAAATCAGCAATGAGGGAAACATCATTGCTTGTGAAAATCAAATCATCTATATATAAAACAACAATAAGAATTTTACCGTCATTTTCTTTGATGTAGAGTGTGGGTTCACCATCACACTTGTCAAACCTATTGTCTATCAGGTAAGCATCAATCCTGCTGTACCATGCTCTTGGTGCTTTCTTCACCACATAAATAGCTTTCTTCAATTTTAAACACACTTTGTGTTCTTGGCCTTCTATCTCATATCTAGGAGGTTTTTCAACATACACCTCCTCTTTGAACACTTCATTCAAGAATGTTGATTTGACATCCATTTGATAAAATTTCCAATTTTTTTGTGCTACTACTGACAACATTGTCCACACTATCTCCATCCTTGCAACAAGTGCAAATGCTTCCTCATAGTCTCTTCCTTGTTGCTGCTTGTAGCCTTTGACAACTAGCCTTACTTTGTGTCTTTCTATCTTGCCTTCAATGTTGGTCCTGTTATTATAGACCCATTTTAATCCAATAACTTCTTTTCCTTGTGGGAGGTTCGCTAACTCCCATGTATCATTCGTTTATATATCTCCTATATCTTCATTCATTGCTTCAATCCATTTCTCTTCTTTTACTGCATCTTCAAAATGGATTGGGTCATCAACATGACAAAATAAAGAAAATAAAGAATTCAGACTAGCATTATTATCAACTTCTTCTTGCTCATAAATTTCACTTAAATTTATGAATCTTGGTCTTCTTGTATTTGCTGAAGATGTGCTTGGAGTTTCACTTGAACTCGATGGAGTTGCTCATCCCTGTGGTGTGCTTGGAGAAGAACTTTCTTGGTTTTGAACTATTATTCTATTGCTTGCTTGCGGTGTGCTCTATTGAGCTTGTGTAGGTGGAGGAGGAGCTACCAATGAGGAATTTTTTTCTGCAACCAATTCCTCTTTGTCTTCATGTGAAATACATGTCTTCACATTCACTTTCTTCTCTAAACTTCCATCCCAAGCTTCTTATTCAATGAACTGAACATCTTTGATGATTATTACTTTCTTGGTTGATCGATTATAGAGGTTTTAGGCCTTGGATTCATCACTATATCCAATAAATATACACTCCCCCCCCTTGATGTCCAAATCCTTCATTAACTGATCTGGGACATGTGCATATGCCACACATCCAAACACTATCATGTGAGTGACAAATTTCTTTGTTCCACTCCACGCTTCTTTTGCAACTCTGTTCATAACAACTTTGGTTGGACATCTGTTTAAGATATAAGCTACAAAATTTACAACTTCTTCCCAATGCTAATTTGGAAAATGCTTTATCTTCAACATACTTCTTACCATGTCCATGATGGTCCTATTCTTTCTTTCTGCTACACGATTTTTCTTATGTGTATACCTTCTGGTAAATTTCTTGTGAATCCCATGCTCCTTGCAGAAACATAGGAAGTCTTCAGAGATATACTCTCCTCCTTTGTATGTTCTCAACACTTTTATGTAGTGTCGAATTTGCTTCTCAACAAGAGATTTGAAGTGGTAGAACTGTTCAAACACTTCACTTTTCTATTTTAGAAAATAAACCCATGTCTTCCTTATGTAATCATCTATAAATTTATAAACATAATGATTGCCAGCTATTGATGGCGTTTGCATTGGTCCAAACAAATCTGAGTGGACAATCTCCAAAGGTGATTTTCCCCTTATACTCTTTCCTATTGGAAATGATTCTTTGTGTTTTTTGCCCAAGATGCAGCCTTCACATAGGTTGTTTGGTTTCTCTATGAGTGGAAATCCCTTTACCATGCCTTTTCTATGCAACAAATTCAAACCTCTGAAATTGAGATGTCCAAATCTCAAATGACATAGCCAAATCTCATCTTTCACTTCTTCTTGCAATAATTTTTGTGTGATAGCTGCTAAAACACCTCCTTCCTTCAATTCTGATCTAATCTTGAGAGGAGACATTCTATTGCTTTTCATATGCACTTTTGCAATGACCTATATACTTGAGGTATATCCATGATTGTGCACACATCAATCTTAAAAAAAACATTGTAGCCCTTATGCATGAGTTGTCCAATGATTAGAAGGTTACATTTCAGGCCAGGTACATAATAAACATCTCGCACAAACTTCTTCACTCCCTTCTTTGTCAATATGTTTACTCTTCCTTTCCCCGTGACATAGAACTTGCTATCAGTCACCGTTGTCACTTCAAATTTTACACTTTCATCTAGATTGGAAAACATTGCTATGTTTCCATTTATATGCTTACTACACCCTAAATCTAAGAACCATACATCTTCTTGTATTTCTTGTGTTACGTTACAAGTTAAAAGCACATTTCCTTGGTTCTGATTTTCTTTTGTAAAATTTACACTAGGTTTACTACCCATGTCATTTTTCTTCTTTCTACATTCATTTGCATCATGGCCATACTTTTTGCAATAATGACATTGGAATTGAGATTTATCATACCTCTGTCCTTGTGCTTGATTTTGTACGTGATTATGGCTTGAGCCTTCGCTTGGATTCTAATTGCTACCCCCTTCCACTTGTGCTTGCAAGGCTGCTTCTTCCACCTCTGTGTGGGTTTCTTCCTTTTCCTCGGTAGTTTGATCTTCCTTGACTTCTACCTTGACAAAAACACATTTGTGTCATGAATTCATGCTCCAATGAGGATTTTTTTCTCTATTCAGTCTGTCCTCATGAGACATCAGTGATGCATGAAGCTCATCCACTGAAAACAGTGAGAGATCCTTTTTCTCTTCTATGGCCACTACTATAGAATCAAGCCTTGATGGTAGACTTCTTAAGAATTTCTCTACTATTCTCCTTTCTTCAAGTGTCTCTCCATGAGGCCTTATATGGGTAACCTACCCAATCACATGTGTAAAGAATGAGTCTTTTTTACGAGACTCTTTCATACAAAGAGTTTCAAAATCTCTTCTCAACATTTGAATTTTTGTTGTCTTCACCTTTTCCATGTCTTGATAGGCTGTCTGGAGCATATCCCATACCTCCTTAGACTTTGTTTCTAACGCAATCCTTGGGAAAATATTCTCATGTACTGCTTGAAAAATATAGAAGAAGGCTTTGGATTACTTCTTCTTATTTTCTCTCAACAAATATCTTTGTGCTTGTGTCAAAGAATTACATGTTGTTGCATCTGCTGCTTCTTAGAAACCATGTTCCACCAGCTCCCAAATTTCTTTTCAGTAGAACATGGTCTTCATTGTAATAGCCCAATAATCACAATTCTTCCCATTGGACTGTGGTAGTTAGGGATTTTTGAGGCTTTTCTTACTGCTGAAATCTTGACAGTGTAACAAAACCTTTCTCACTATTGTAAAATATTTCTCGCTGTTGGAGACTCCACTTCTACAAAAGAAAATATTTCAGCTTCTTCAGTAAAGACTCGTTCTTTCACTGAGAGCCTAGAATTACTCTAATACCATGTTGAAAATATTTAATACAACAAAAAAACACATAGGGATATACGTTTCCCCACAACACAGAGAATCCAACAAATAATGCAGAAATAACAGTCAAAAAATTCACAGAAAAACAATGGTTTTTACACAGGAGAGGAATTCATTCAAATTTATTCAACTCTTCTCTGAAATTCAATTCATTCCTTCACTAAAACATATGAGAAATTACACATGTTTATAAAAAATGGACGAAGCCTCAAAATTCAATGCAATTTACCGTGGGAATGGATGTTTATCAACCCAATCACCCGTTTCCTCTGTTCAGTTGTTTATACATGAAAATGGGTACAGAAAACAAAAAATGGAAGATCTAAAAATTCATTTGATTTGGTTTAGAAAACACATTGCGTCCGGTGCCTCCATCGCGAACTGCTCATCGACGATTTTAACTTTTAACATACGCACTTACGAGAAAACTCAAAACATTGTGATGTGTGATGTGATGTGGCACATCGCATCACATCCAAAACATATTAACCTGTGGGCCCTATCTGCTAACTCCTAAGCTTTGCGACGTGCGATATGCGTTATCCTCCTGAGCTTGCCACGTACCTCTTTTGTGATCGCATCGCAAATAACATAAAACAACTTATGGGTGCTTAAACAGGTAAGTTATAAACATTGAGAAGTGCAGGCTATGGGCGGTAAGCCGCAGGAAATGCGAAATGAATAAAGATAAGGAAATAAGGAAATTTGAAGGTGTATGTGGTTTTCAATGAGGTAAGGTTGTGGGTCCCACCGATATCACATTGGCGGAGAAATAAGTTTTAGTGCGGGCTGAAGAGTTAAATCATAAAAGTTGCGATGTGCGGGCAGCGATGCAGAAAATCTTGGTAAGTGAAAAATGCATATAACAAAGGAAATGGAGGAATACAAAGGTTTTCTATGGTTGGTAAGTGTGGTAAGAAACATGGTCGGTCCCACCGATGTCGCATCACAGGGAAATAACTTTAGATGGAGGGCTTAAGGGTTAAACAAGAAAATTTGCAGGCGCGGAGTTGAGGGCACGGTAATTCAACGTGGAATAAATGGAAATTAAACGCAGACAGGGCTCAGGTACTCTGTTTGTTTTTTTTGCATGGGTTTCATTAAAATGCCTTCAGTTTTGAAGCCTAATACTTGTCCTTCCCTACATAGAAATTTACTAAATCGTGGGTTGCTGCCACTCCTTATTCATGGCGGTGGTTGGGAATAATTCCAACAAGTTTCAGTTGAGTATAGCTTCTCTCATTTAATTTTGATGCCTCCAATGTAGTCTAGTTTAACTGATTCATAATATTGAGAAGAGAAATCCTCTGCTCCACTTCTTTTCAATTTTCATTTTTTGTCATGGTATAAGATCTAGTTTGTATAACGAACTAGTTTTCATAACACTTCCTGAGAGAGGAGAAACTTGAACGAAATTGGAGTAGTAGAGAGAAGATACAAGCCTACATAAGACTCTATGAGAAAGCCACAGAAGTTTTAAGAAATTTGAAGAAGCCTCCTTCCTAAAAGCGGCAGTGAAAAGCCAATTCGAAAAGATTATTGAGATTTTTACTCTAAAGAAAATATAATTCCTCAGAACATCAGAAGTGTTTTTTAATTGGAGTTGCCAATCAGCGTGGATGCCAGCAATATAATCGCACCGATTAGCGTGGCAGAGGTTTGATGCATCCGCGCTAATAATGTAACGAAGCTAGTTAAAAAAAAGGCATAAGACTGTCGTCGCATGTTCTTCCTTCGAATCAAACCAATTTTAATCACCCAAGCATGCTGAAAATGATGAAAAACAACTTGAATGTGAAAATATGGCACCCAATACAAAAAAATTTCATGAATTCAAACTGCAGGTACACATAGTACAGGGAGAAACAATCTTTCTTTTAATTTTTTGAAAAGTAAAGGATTTCAGGTTTTTGTTTTCGAAGGCTTCAAGTGTTTATTTTAAGTTCGTTCATAAATATTGGGCATGGTAAATCAAAAAGAGAATGTAAAAATATTTTTTAAATAAATTATACTATGATATGCCTTTGGAGTGCATATGAAAAAAGCTTCATAATGAATTCATTTTAGTAAATATTGGACCTACGTAATTTGGGAGAAAGAATTGAAAAAAAAGGGTTCGTATAATTCTTTTTAAAAGAGAAGGGTTTTAATTTTTTATGGCATGATTTAAAAAAAAAAATTATTATGTGTGAAAGCCTTGTGAAAGTGAATGTGTGAAAGGATATTTTTTTTTCAAAAGGAGATTTAAAAATGGGTCATTGTGAAAGCCTTGTAAAAGTGTTGCCTTAGCACATAATTTTTTGATTTTTTTGAAGCAAGGTATTTATTGAGAATTTGTAGACTTATATAATTGTGAAAGCCAAGAAGAAACACCATTTTTATTTCATTTTGTTGCAATTTCTACAATTTGGGAAAATCCAAGAGGCTAAAGCAGCAATGAGACTTTTTTGAGATCATTTTAGATCTGGAAGTGAAGAGGAAAAAAGATGTCTTTGCATTAAAATGCATAAAATAATAAGTGGATGACAACATTCTCCCTCTAATTTCAAATGCCAAGATAGCCAAGGAGGCTTGGGATACACTTGAGAGGTGTTTTTGTGCAAGGGGGAGCATTGAATTTGAAGATGAAGGTGGATCTTTACAAGCAGATAAACAACGAGATGAAAAATTTATTGAATCGCACTATTCTTAGCCACAAGTTGATGATGTCCGTGAAGAAATTGTAGAAGAAGCAGAGAATCAACACAAATATGCTCGTGAAACTCACTGTGCACAACCACAAGTGGACGATATTTTGATGAATCCAACAAAAGAGCTTGCTGAAGAAAATTTTGTGAATCTAGCGACACATCTTGTTGATGAAAATTTTATGAATCCACTAATGAAGATTGTTGATGGAGACTTGTTGATTCCAACTACAGAGCTTGTTGATGATGATTTGGTGATACCAGCAATGGAGCTTGCTGATGAGAGTAAAAGTACTATGGTAAATCCAGTGACTAATATTGTTGATGTAAAATTTGATAAATATTTTTTGGCTAATGATGATTGGCTACAGATGGTGCAACAAAAACATCATATTAGCATGATGCTATTTGGTGAGGTAATGCCACATGAGTCAGTGGAAGACAACAAGTTTGTAGCAGCATAGGTTAGTGAAGAAGAGACAGAGATAAAGATAGAGACTGTAAATACAAAGACATATAAAGACAAAGATAGAAACAAAGATAAAGATAGATGCAAAGAAAGAAGTCTGCAAAGGGAAAGCATAAATAGAGATAGAGGCAGAAGTAGGAAAGGAAGCTCAACAAGAGAAAGTTTCCATTATAGAGAAGAATGAATCCAAAAAAGAGAAAAAAAATAGAGAGGAAGAGGCATTAAAGGAAATTCAACAGGTGAAAGCTCTCATTACAGAGCAGAAGGAACAAAAACCATACAGTTTTGGAGATGTTTTAACGCTTACCATTTATTTCCAATGTGCAAGTACACATGATGATAATGAAAAAAAGTTGAATTTTCTTTAAACATGGCTTGAAACACCATGTATGGTTGATGTCTGTTAGACTCGTATACCAATAGGTGTCATTTTTCATGATTGTCTTGATTGAACTATGCAATATGTTCAAACCTTTTTCTTGTGCAAAGGTGTTCCATATTCTTGAAAAATCAAAAAATAAAAAATTTTAAAAAAATGTAAAGAGGGTATACCCTAAAAGAAAATCAAAGGGTAAAAAGAATAAAATGGTCAAAAAAGTGAAAGAAATGAACCCCAAACAAAAATAGACCAAGGAAAGTGTGCAAGTCCAAATGCCACTACTATTTCATTTTTGTAAATAAGCAAAATTGTGTGCATCTTGTCAAACTTTGCCACAATTTATGAAGAGTCAAACTGTTTAAAGTTGACTCATTCATTTTTCAATTTCATGTTGTAGAATAGTGAATAAATATCTGACCAAACAGTTTAATCTTGGCAGATAAGTAGATAGGTAGAGTTAATAAAATGTGCTCAACAGTTTAATCTGAGCCCTTGGATGCAATAAGTGTAGAATTAGATAGATTTTCCATGTAAAAGAAAAGAAGATTGATAAGGGTTTCCCAGCCTAAGTGCACCCTAATAAAGAAGAGAAAATGGTAGAGTAAAGTAGATAGGGTAGGTAGATGGTGTGGTGGAATTACATTTGATGAATGATGGTTCCAAATATGTTTAATGTTTTACTTTCATCACAAGTACTGAAGCAGATAATACATTGGAAGTATTTCACAGAAGGCAGAGTCAGAATCATTAACTTCCCATCTCACTTTTTCTCTAAAGGTTTTACTAGTTTCCCTTAAGTACTAAGGAGTTTGAAGATTAAAGGGGATCAAGGCATTTTCTTGACTTTTGGAGGGACTGGACCCTCGGCCTAATAATTGAAAAGCCCCTAGTACTTGAAGTTATCCATTATTGCACTCATTCACTTTTAATTTTTTCCTAAGTAAAATTCCATTTTACTTAGGAAAATCATCCAAAATTCCACAATAAACCCTCAAAATTACTTGCTATTCTAAGTCTAAGTGTTGAAGTTGATATAATACAATTTGCTTCAAAAATCTTCACTTTCCTAGATTTGTAAAGTATTTTGAGTTTTCCTTGTCCCTTTGTCATATTAATTTCTAACTTTATATATTAACTCCTTAGTGGAAATACCTTATCCTATTATATATAATTCCCTTTTATAAATAACCCAAAAAACCATATTACTATAAGTTTTTAGCCAAAGTATTTAACCCATGTGATTAAATAAAAATCCCACATTACAATGCCCTTTGGCTAAAAATATATCTATATAATTATCCCCGCCCTCTATGGTAAGTGAATCATATCGATTTATTACCATATAATAAAAACATACGAAAAAATGTTTAAGCATATGTTTTTTATGTTTTAAACGAAAAAATAAAAAGCTGAAGTTTTATTCAAAACAAAATTCGAAAAATAAACCCATTCATTACCCCGACTCGTCATCATACGCAAAGAGATTAATTAATCATCCGGATTAATTAATAATCTAATCCCGCCAATCAAACGCCTCCCGAAATGATTAATTAACATTAATTAATTTGGGCCCGCCTTTTAACTCCCCCGCCAACTTCACGTCATGTCAACTGTTGGATCGCTCCATCAGAGATCCATGGCCCGCATTCATTCCGCTAGTCCTCCCTCATCCGAAATTTAACTCGAAAAATCACAGTGGTTTTCGAATAGTGTCGGGGCCACGCGTCAGTTAATCTATGGAATCGCTCCCAATTCACAAATTACCGCCAGCTCCCAAAGGTGGTGCGGAATAAACCACTTACCGCCCTTTCCCTGTGACGTATCTCCCGTACGTGCTGATTTCATATCATGAATTAATAAAAAATCCCATCACCATGTTGACTTTTCGAATAAAACCAAACAACCCGCATCTTCTCATTTTTTCCTCCACAGTAAACGACTACACCCTCCATGCGAAGAAATTTAAAAAATCAACTGTCAAGTGCCACTAACTAAATTTTGCTGAAGACCACTGCCAGACCTCTCAAAATCAAATGAAACCTTTTCGACATCCCCTGAAAACCAATGCTTTCTTAACAATTTGTTTTGTTTTATAGGTGATCAGAATACCACATCCTTGGATAAACAGTCTTAATACTAGTCATAAGACTTGTTTACTCTAAGAGTGTTATCAAATCTATTCAAACAGAGATGGAAGATAAAACATATAGTTGAAAGACAAGAAAAGGAAATAGGATATTAAACAATTTACTGTTGAAATAGACAGTAAAAACCTAAACTACACATTGAAGGTAAAAGGACACAGTAAAGAACAGTTAAAGAGTATCAGTGGTTAAAGTGTATCAGGTAAAAGTCAGAGTGAAAGTTAAAATGAAGTTACAGAGCAGTCAAAGGTAAAACAGTAAAAGTAATTACAGAGGTAGTAAAATGGTAAAAACAGATGAAAATAATTTCACCAACATTGAAGTTTATCTAAAGTGAGAGTAAAACAGTTAAAAGAACAAAAAAGTGAAAAGATGAAAAACACAACAAGAAAGAACATTTTTGCAGAAATTTAATGTTTTAGTCATTGTTTTGCAGAAACTATTGTGATCAATCCAAGATGAATTTTGAAAAACTCAAGGATTTTTATGTTCTTAAGAGGACCATCTAAAAAAACCTCTCTCACTTTTCTAACAGCTATTATGGTTTTGGAAATATTAAACAATGATGGAAAGCACTTTTTGCAGAAAATACCAGTTAAGTCATCATTTTGCAGAGAATATTGTGGCCAATCCGAAATACATCTTACAAAACTGAAGAAGGTTTTTGTTCCTAAGAGAGCCATATACAAAAACCTATCTCATTGTTCGGACATTGATTTCAGACTGAGAGATACATGCACATCTTTAGAGGCTATTTTTCAGACTCTGTAAAATTCTGTTTTACACATCTTTTTGCAGAGCCTATTGCGCATAGCTGGAGAGGAATTTTAGGAAAGTGAAAGAGGTTTATCTAAAAAACATATTTATATACAATAACCTCTTTCACTTTTTACATATCTATTACGGATTGAGAAATAAAAAGATATCATTGGACCCCAAGTTTGCAGAATTGTTGGAGCAGATTGCACAAAGAAAGGAAGCAGTTAGTGACTTGGATGCCTCATCATCAACTAAGAGTTGGATCAAATTCGAAATCTCCTCTTTGTCATCACCTATCCATACAAAATAGTGCCAAATAGATGCATTAGTTTGAGTGTCCTTTACTTAAGTTCTATTTATGTAAAATAGTTGGAGAGATTTGTGAACCAATTTTGATATTTTTTTCAAGATATTTTAGTTTAGAATTTGTATAAATACTTCACTCTTGGAAGTATTTTGGGTGGATTCT
Source organism: Pinus albicaulis (assembly GCA_034641835.2). Taxonomy (NCBI): domain Eukaryota; kingdom Viridiplantae; phylum Streptophyta; class Pinopsida; order Pinales; family Pinaceae; genus Pinus; species Pinus albicaulis. The sequence continues at coordinate 15,573 of JAXQQM020061618.1, forward strand.
ACTACTTTTCTGTGACATTGATGTTTTTGGAATAAAAGTGCTTTGGAGAAACTTCTTTGTGGCTTTCTGGATGATAATTTGAAGCTCAGGACTTTTTTCAGGATTCATGCGTCGAACTGCAGTTCAATAAGTCTTTCTATCCTATGTTTTAAGTTTTATATCTGTTTATAATATCATTGTGTTTCCATTTCTGAATAATTGACATAAAAGAATAAATCAGAACTTACTTAAGTGTACTCTGATTTTCAATTGCGGTTATTCCAAATGTTTTCTTCCAAACTGGTTATAAGCAACGAATTCTTAACTGCTCTTGTTTCGCTGGTTTGAACATTTTGATTGCTATAGTAAAGAATTCTTAACTGATCTTTATTTGTAATCATTCATTTGCTTTCTTTGAATATGTTGAAATATTCTTGACTGCCTTTCATCCCTTCAAAACCCATTCCATCCACTTTAATTCCTAAAAATTGTTCTCTGTTTGGCTATCTTGCCCTGCAAAGCCATCTTGTGTGTAGAAGATTAATCCAGTAAAGCCATCCCTTTGACTCCATAGCCCAATGGCCTGAAAATATTCAACCTTTCCCTTAGTTGGCGGATTCCACCATTTTCAAACAAACTCTTGGACTTATAACTAGCCTAAAATTTTCTAAGAATAAAGATAAATCATAAAGAGAGAGCCCTCTCTGGATACAGATTGGCTAGATTCTGTATCCGAAGGTTGGTTTGTGGTTACCTCGGGTATACTTTCCTTTTCCACAAATTCAAGGAAAATCTGAGTGATAACATAGTGGCGACCATACTGGGGATCTGAATATGTTTATTGTCAATATTTTTTGCTTATAAGCTATAGACAGAGTCTGAAGATCAGCCAGGTAGCCTTTGAAATGCTTTTGCTCTGCAATTGCATAGTAAATAAATGCTGCTTCAGTCTATCTCTGGTTTAGCTTAATAAATGAACTTTAGTTTTAAACATTCAATCAGACTCTCTAGTTCAATATATCTTTGAGAAAATTTTAATTAAAAATCTAAAACTTCTTGAAGAAAATTGTCGAAGTTGTATTTTTCATTCCATTTAAAAACCAAAAAAAATTATCTAGAAAACTGACTGGGGAAGAATAACATTTTTCTTCAGAAATACTTTACAGGTTCAGATCTGATCTATGATGGTGGACAGTGATCAGACACACAAAGGTTAAAATCATCCACCTGGCGACTCCAAAATCCATTTCACAATCAAGACTCCACTGGAGAAATGAACCTGGAGAAACAATATGGAAAGATCGGGCTTTCAACTTGGATTTTAATCCAAGAAAATATGTTCTTTCACGTTAAGAACGGTTTTCAATATGTATTGTATTTTATATAAGGATCTAACTTGGTTTTACAGATATCATGGCATTTCATTATGGCTGATTTTCAAGATGATCCAAGAATAAAACGAAGATATGCTCCCATGAGCAGAGATTACATAACTGGATTTCCACACAAACTACCAAAGGTAAATTGGGGTGAAAATCTGCCCATGTTTCAAGATGAGAATATTGATGATCCTTTACTACATCTCATTAAATTTCATATACACTCATCAAGATTGAAGGGTGATTGGCATGAGGATTGCCTCATGAAAATATTCATGGGAACCTTAGAAGGAAAAGCAAGGGAATGGTACGAAGCTCTCAAACCTGCAATTTTGTTTTCTCTAAAAGATTTTCATAAGGTATTTTATGAGCATTACAAAGAAGATTTTCCATCTTTATCATTAGCTGAAAATTGTTGTGATCAAGCTGAAGATCTTATAAATTACCTTAGAAATGTTGATGAAGATTTTGGAAATTGGTCTCCTGAAGATTTATTAGAAGAAGTCCAAAACTTTCATTCTCAAGTTAAATGTCATAATAATCAAGAGGAGTTAAACAAAGATGAAATAAGTCAGGAGATAAATCAAGATCCACAAAGCCCCTCTGTATTAACAAATGATGTTTCATTTAATGTTTTGAATGAAGTTAAAGAAAATATTCAACCTCATGATCAAATTTTAGATAAGAGAAAAAACAATTGTCATTTCAATCTAAGAATTCAGAGATTCCCACCCCCCCTCACCGAAGAATAAATCAATTTGCTTCTAAACATGCAACCATCCTCAAAATATTTACATAATGAAGAAATTGTTTCTACTTCTTCTAATGTTGATGAATGTACAAAAGTTTTTATCCATGAAGGGACAGAAGAACAAGTTGATGCTCATGTTATTCTACCTTCCCAAAAAGCCCCATTGCTTGATATCACGCCTATTGAACAAAACAATGATTTTCAAACAGAATGCAACCAAAATAATCAAGATATATTGAGATTTTTGGAAGAGAAATCTACTGATCCATTGTTTATAATTGATGACATTCCTTCTTCTGAAAATTTGCCTAAATATGATCAGTATGATGATAATTATGTTCTCCCAAATCAAGATAATTTCCCAGAACAATCACTAGCTATTTTGAGGGATGAGATATTAGAACTTCAGTTTGATGAGGACTTTCTAAGAGCTTTATTTATTATTTTGAAATCAAGAAAATATTCTCCCAAACTGAAAATATGTGTTCTCAAGATCATTTCTGAAAATTATGAAAATGAAATCAAACTTTTGCATTCTCAAATTCAGTCATACAATTTCCGAAATCCTAAAGAATTCTTTGAAAATCTTCCTTCTCCTAAGCAAGAGGAAATTGTACTATCTTTTGACTTGCATATTAAGGATGATTATTCTTTCAAACACAATACTGAAGAAATAGTTTCAAGGATTAATATTCAGAATACAACTGAGCAACTAGTCATTGAAGGCCTAGAAACACAAATCATACATTATGCTTTTAATGATCCTATAGAAAATTATATGGAGAATATTTTTACCTCAAATCTGCAAACATGTTTTATATATGAGGATCAAATTTATCAGCAATTGCCATTTCACATCTTATCATTGATTATAAAGGCACATGACCATAACATACTTCCAATTTTGATCACAGGCAATCAAGTTATCCATTTATTTTTACAGCTACTTGATTGGCTTCATTGGAATTTTTGTATTACCTGATTCAATAAGATTTTTAGTAGATTGAGTAGGTAGATGAGTGCGAATAAGCTCATAATTTTGAGCATTTTTTTTAGTTTTCAATTTTCAGCTAGTTTTTCATTAAGTTGGTTTGAAAACTTTTGTGTGTTGTTTTAGTTTCAGATCAGATTTCAGTTTGCAGAAGACAGAAGACATTTATAGGTTTACCAAGGTCAATGGATGAGGACAACTGACCTGTTTTTCTTGACTTTTCACCAGGAAAAGTCATCCCCAAGTGGAGCCAGTGTTAGACTCCTATACCAATAGGTGTCATTTTTCATGATTGTATTGATTGAACTATGCAATATGTTCAAACATTTTTCTTGTGCAAAGGTGTTCCATATTCTTGAAAAATCAAAAAATAAAAAAATTTTAAAAATTGTAAAGAGGGTATACCCTAAAAGAAAATCAAAGGGTAAAAAGAATAAAATGGTCAAAAAAGTAAAAGAAATGAACCCCAAACAAAAATAGACCAAGGAAAGTGTGCAAGTCCAAATGCCACTACTATTTCATTTTTGTAAATAAGCAAAATTGTGTGCAGCTTGTCAAACTTTGCCACAATTTATGAAGAGTCAAACTGTTTTTCTTCAGAAATACTTTACAGGTTCAGATCTGATCTATGATGGTGGACAGTGATCAGACACACAAAGGTTAAAATCATCCATCCGACGACTCCAAAATCCATTTCACAATCAAGACTCCACTAGAGAAATGAACATGGAGGAACAATATGGAAAGATCAGGCTTTCAACTTGGATTTTAATCGAAGACATTATGTTCTTTCACGTTAAGAACGGTTTTCAATATGTATTGTATTTTATATAAGGATCTAACTTGGTTTTACAGATATCGTGGCATTTCATTATGGCTGATTTTTAAGATGATCCAAGAACAAAACGAAGATATGCTCCCATGAGAAGATATCACATACCTGGATTTCCACACAAACTACCGAAGGTAAATTGGGGTGAAAATCTGCCCATGTTTCAAGATGAGAATATTGATGATCCTTTACTACATCTCATTAAATTTCATATACACTCATCAAGATTGAAGGGTGATTGGCATGAGGATTGCCTCATGAAAATATTCTTGGGAACCTTAGAAGGAAAAGCAAGGGAATGGTACGAAGCTCTCAAACCTGCAAGTTTGTTTTGTCTAAAATATTTTCATAAGGTATTTTATGAGCATTACAAAGAAGATTTTCCATCTTTATCATTAGCTGAAAATTGTTGTGATCAAGCTGAAGATCTTATAAATTACCTTAAAAATATTGATGAAGATTTTGGAAATTGGTTTCCTGAAGATTTATTAAAATAAGTCCAGAATTCTCATTCTCAAGTTAACTGTCATAATAATCAAGAGGAGTTAAACAAAGTTGAAATAAATCAGGAGATAAATCAACATTCACAAAGCCCCTCTGTATTAACAAATGATGTTTCATTTAATTTTTTGAATGAAGTTAAAGAAAATATTAAACCTCATGATCAACTTTTAGATAAGAGAAAAAACAATTTTCATTTCAATCTAAGAATTCAGAGATTCCCACCCCCCCTCACCGAAGAAGAAATCAATTTGCTTCAAAACATGCAACCATCCTCAAAATATTTACATAATGAAGAATTTGTTTCTACTTCTTCTAATGTTGATGAATGTACAAAAGTTTTTATCCATGAAGGGACAGAAGAACAAGTTGATGCTCATGTTATTCTACCTTCCCAAAAAGGCCCATTGCTTGATATCACGCCCATTGAACAAAACAATGATTTTCAAACAGAATGCAACCAAACTAATCAAGATATATTGGGATTGTTGGAAGAAAAATCTACTAATCCATTGTTTATAATTGATGACATTCCTTCTTCTGAAAATTTGCCTAAATATGATCAGTATGATGATAATTATGTTCTCCCAATTCAAGATAATTTCCCAGAACAATCACTAGCTATTTTGAGGGATGAGATATTAGAACTTCAGTTTGATGAGGATTTTCTAAGAGATTTATTTCTTATTTTGAAATCAAGAAAATATTCTCCTAAACTGAAAATATGTGTTCTCAAGATCATTTCTGAAAATTATGAAAATGAAATCAAACTTTTTCATTCTCAAATTCAGTCATACAATTTCCGAAATCCTAAAGAATTCTTTGAAAATCTTCCTTCTCCAAAGCAAGAGGAAATTGTACTATCTTTTGACTTGCATATTGAGGATGATTATTCTTTCAAACACAAGACTGAAGAAATAAGTTCATGGTCTAATATTCATAATTCAATTGAACAATTAGTCATTGAAGGCCTAGAAGTAAATAACATACATCATGCTTTTATTGATCCTATATCAGATTATATGGAGAATCTTTTGAGCCCAAATCTGCAAACATGTTTTATCTATGAGGATCAAATATATCAACAATTGCCATTTCACATCTTATCATTGATTATAAAGGCACATGATCATAACATACTTCCAATTTTGATCACAAGCAATCAAGTTATCCATTTATTTTTACAGCTACTTGATTGGCTTCATTGGCATTTTTGTATTACCTGATTCAATAAGATTTTTAGTAGATTGAGTAGGTAGATGAGTGCCAATAAGCTCATAATTTTGAGCATTTTTTTTTTAGTTTTCAATTTTCAGCTAGTTTTTCATTAAGTTGGTTTGAAAACTTTTGTGTGTTGTTTTAGTTTCATATCAGATTTCAGTTTGCAGAAGACAAAAGACATTTACAGGTTCACCAAGGTCAATGGATGAGGACAACTGACCTGTTGTTCTTGACTTTTCACCAGGAAAAGCCATCCCCAAGTGGAGCCAGTGTTAGACTCCTATACCAATAGGTGTCATTTTTCATGATTGTCTTGATTGAACTATGCAATATGTTCAAACCTTTTTCTTGTGCAAAGGTGTTCCATATTCTTGAAAAATCAAAAAATAAAAAAATTTAAAAAATGTAAAGAGGGTATACCCTAAAAGAAAAATCAAAGGGTAAAAATAATAAAATGGTCAAAAAAGTGAAAGAAATGAACCCCAAACAAAAACAAAGGCCAAGGAAAGTGTGCAAGTCCAAATGCCACTACTATTTCATTTTTTGTAAATAAGCAAAATTGTGTGCAGCTTGTCAAAACTTTTGCCACAATTCATGAAGAGTCAAACTGTTTAAACTTGACTCATTCATTTTTCAATTTTATGTCGTAGAATAGAGAATAAATATCTGACCAAACAGTTTAATCTTGGCAGATAAGTAGATAGGTAGAGTTAATAAAAGGTGCTCAACAGTTTAATCTGAGCCCTTGGATGCAATAAGTGTAGAATTAGATAGATTTTCCATGTAAAAGAAAAGAAGATTGATAAGGGTTTGCCAGCCTAAGTGCACCCTAATAAAGAAGAGAAAATGGTAGAGTAAAGTAGATAGGGTAGGTAGATGGTGTTGCAAAGTTTCATATGATGAATGATGGTGCTAAATGTGTTTAATCCTTTACTTTCATCACCAAGTGCAGAGAACACTACATTGGCAAAATTTCAGAGTAAGGCAAAGTCAAAATCATTAACTTCCCCTCTCACTTTTTCCCTAAAAATTTTACTAATTTCCCCTTAAGTACTTAGGAGTTTGAAGATTAAAGGGGCTCAAGGCATTTCCTTGACTTTTGGAGGGACCGGACCCTCGGCCTAATAATTGAAAAGCCCCTAGTACTTGAAGTTATCCATCATTGCACTCATTCACTTTTAATCTTTTCCTAGGTAAAATCCCATTTTACGTAGGAAAATCATGCAAAATTCCACAATAAACCCTCAAAATTACTTACTATTCTAAATCTAAGTGTTGAAGTTGATATAATACAATTTGCTTCAGAAATCTTCACTTTCCTAGATTTGTAAAGTATTTTGAGTGTTCCTTGTCCCTTTGTCATATTAACAATTGATTTTATTTTATTAAATCCCTAGTGAAAATACCTTATCCTATTATATATAATTCCCTTTTATAATAATATCCCCAAAACCTTCTTACTATAAGTTTTTAGCCAAAGTTAATTAAATCCTACATGATTAAATAAAAACCCCAAATTATAAACCCTTTGGCTAAAAAATATTTATATATACTATCCCCGCCCCCTATGGTTAATAAATTTCATTAATTTATTTCCATATAAATAAAAAATACATCGAAAAAAGTTTAAACATATATTTTTATGTTTTAAACGAAAAAACAAATAAAACCCAAGTCTCCGTAACCCGACCCTTCATAAAACTAAAGGGATTAATTAATCACCTGGGTTAATTAACAACCTCCCCCTCCGCCAATCAAAAGCTTCCCGGAATGATTAACTCGTAATAAAACCCGTTGGGCCCGCACATTAACTTCCTCGCCACTTCCCTTTCGAACCACCGTTCGATCCTCCCATTCGAGATCTATGACCCACAAACATTCCGCTGCCCATCCCTTGTCCGACAATTAACGTGCGAAATGGGAGCAGTTTCCAAATAGTGTCCCTACCACGTGTCATTCAACCAGTGGAATCGCTGCCAATTCGTGAAATACCACCTGCTCCCAAAAGTGGTGCGGAATAAACCGCTTACCACTCATTCATGTGACGTGTCCATCGTACACCCTGACGTCATATATTAAAATAATAAAAAATTCCCCGCTTTGACTTTGCGAATAAAACAAAAGTTCGCGCATTTTTTTTATCATTCTGTATGCTGAAAATGACTGCGCCTTCCATACTGAGAAATTCAAAAAACTGCTGCCAACCGCTATTAACTGAATTTTGCTGAAGACCACTGCCAGACCTCTCAAAATCAAATGAAACCTTTTCGACCTCCCCTGCAAACCAATGCTTTCTTAACAATTTGTTTTGTTTTACAAGTGATCGGAAGACCACATCCTTGGATAAAAAGTCTTAATACTAGTCATTAGACTTGTTTACTCCAAGAGTGTTATCAAATCTATTCAAACATAAATGGAAGATAAAACATACAGTTGAAAAACAAGCAAAGGAAACAAGATATTAAATGATTTATTGTTGAAACAGACAGTAAAAACCTAAACTACACATTGAAAGTAAAAGGACACAGTAAAGAACAGTTAAAGAGTATCAGTGGTTAAAGTGTATCAGGTAAAAGTCAGAGTGAAAGTTAAAATGAAGTTACAGAGCGGTCAAAGGTAAACAGTAAAAGTAATTACAGAGGCAGTAAAATGGTAAAAAGAAATGAAAATACTTTCACCAACATTGAATTTTGTTTAAAGTGAAAGTAAAACAGTCAAAAGAACAAAAAAGTGAAAAGATGAAAAATACAACAAGAAGGAACATTTTTGCAGAAATTGCAGTTTTAGTCATTGTTTTGCATAAAATATTGTGATCAATCCAAGATTAATTTTTCAAAACTGAAGGAGGTTTATGTTCTTAATAGGACCATCTACAAAAACCTCTCTCACTTTTCTAACAGCTATTATGGTTTTGGAAATATTAAACAATGTTGAAAAGCACTTTTTGCAGAAAATTACAGTCAAGTCATCATTTTGCAGAGAATATTGTGGCCAATTAGAAATACATTTCACAAAAATGAAGGAGGTTTTTGTTTCTAAGAGACCCATCTACAAAAACCTATCTCCGTTTTTGCACAGTGGTTTTATAATGATAGATACATGCGCATCTTTATAGGCCATTTTTTCAGACTCTGTAAAACTCTGTTTTACACATATTTTTTACAGAGAATATTATGCACAGCTGGAGAGGAATTTTAGGAAAGTGAAAGAGGTTTATCTCACCAACATATTTATCCACAATAACCTCTTTCACTTTTTACATATCTATTACAGATTGAGAAATACGAAGATATCATTGGACCCCAAGTTTGCAGAATTGTTGGAGCAGATTGCACAAAGAAAGGAAGCAGTTAGTGACTTGGATGCCTCATCATCAACTAAGAGTTGGATCAAATTCGAATTCCCCTCTTTGTCATCACCTATCCATACAAAATAGTGCCAAATAGATGCATTAGTTTGAGTTTCCTTTACTTAAATTTCTATTTATGTAAAATAGTTGGAGAGATTTGTGAACCAATTTTGATATTTTTTCAAGATATTTTAGTTTAGAATTTGTATAAATACTTCACTCTTGGAAGTATTTTGGGTGGATTCTACTAATTTGCCGTGACATTGATGTTTTTGGAATAAAAGTGCTTTGGAGAAATTTATTTGTGGCTTGCTAGATGATAATTTGAAGCTCATGACTTTTTGCAGGATTCATGCGTCGGACTGTAGTTCAATAAGTCTTTCTATCCTATGTCTTAAGTTTTATATCTGTTTATAATATAACTCTGTTCTTTTTCTGAATAATTGACATAAAAGAATAAATCAGAACTTAATTAAGTGTACTCTTATTTTCAATTGCGGTTATTCTAAATGTTTTCTTCCAAACTGGTTATAAGCAACGAATTCTTAATTGCTCTTGTTTCGCTGGTTTGAACATTTTGATTACTATGATAAAGAATTATTCACTGCTCTTTATTTTTAATCATTCACTTTCTTTCTTTTTAACATGTTGAAAGATTCTTGATTGCCTTTCATCCCTTCAAAATCCATTCCATTCACTTTAATTTCTAAAATTGTTCTCTATTTGGCTATCTTGCCCTGCAAAGCCATCTTGTGTGTAGAAGATTGATCCAGTAAAGCCATCCCTTTGACTCCATAGCCCAATGACCTGAAAATATTCAACCTTGCCCTTAGTTGGCGAATTCCACCATTTTCAAACAAACTTTTGGACTTATAACTAGCCTAAAATTTTCTAAGAATAAAGTTAAATCATAAAGAGAGAGCCCTCTCTGGATACAGATTGGCTAGATTCTGTATCCGAAGGTTGGTTTGTGGTTACCTTGGGTATACTTTCCTTTTCCACAACTTCAAAGGAAAACCCGAGTGATAACAATAGAAATCAATTATTTCTAACATCTTCTAGATCGAAAACATTCATATGCTTGTTTGACCCTCCGGACTTCACATGATGATCAAATAAAACACTAAAAACCAAAGCCATCTAATAACAACAAAAAGAATCTTCAAATATTTAAAAGGCACAACATATTATGGATCGTGGTACCCAAGAGGAAAATTTAATCACGTACTTACACAAACACAGCATCAGTCCATGAATGATGATGAAAAACAAAGGTATATGTATTTATTTAATGTCTAAGATTTTCACTTACTCCGAGGAGTAGAGGTCTCACTCCGAGGCATGCCGTGACCTTAATAAAGCAAGAAACATCAAGTATCGACTCGCTACAACTATAAAGTACAATTGAAGGGACTTGAATAGAAAACAAATCTTACTACTTTGCATAAGATATCACTCATTACATATTCGTGATGTAGAATTAAAATTTAAAAATAGGCCCACAATACAAGCTACCGATTAACACTAACTCGAACATCAAACATAGACAGGTAGAGCTATACTTTCATTATAAATAACAAACAGTTTCACATTCCGTAGAGTATGTTAGAAAGTGATTAGCGTACAACAACGACTTAATCGTAGATCTCCCGCGCTCTCTTCCTCACTCTCCGTTGGACTAACCTCCCCCGTCTACATTAGCCGATTGCCTATTTGTTCTTCCACCAACGTGACTACTCGCCTTTCCTATTTTCCTCGCTTTGTTGTTCGTCACTTCTTCCGATCAATGAGTTTCTCGATTGTCCTTGTCTCCGTCTTTGCCATCTATGCTGTTTTTCACAACCGTTGCACCACCTCTTCCCGCCTCCCGTAACTATGATAGCTCCTCATTTACCATGATTGCACTTCGCCAACATCTTCCAGTAACCAGGAAAACTGTCTTCATTTGGTGCATGAGGCCCTTACCGTGCTCACTGAAGAGCACACAACCTGTGCCGTAACCTTTCCGTCAGCTTTCCTGGCTTTCCATTAGTCCGTCTGGCCGTGGCCGATTATGTCCTCTTTGTTTCCCCGCTTCAGCAAACAAAGGCCCCAACACTTCATGAAAATTTGACACTCACTATTACAAAAAAAAAAATCCACTTTAATATGAGCCTGTTCAAAAGTTTTATATGATTCTTCGCATCATTAGATTTTCCAAAATACCCAACATACGTCTATTTCAGTCTTGATGATTTTGAATAATAGTGTTATTTTTTCCTAAACATACATATCAAATTGAGTGAAAAGATTCTAAATTTTAAAGCCTGACATTAGTAAATGAATAAAGATCTATTGATATATGAAGAGTAGCCATGAAAATGATGAAATCAATTTGTTATGCTGTATTGAATACAGGGGAGCAAAGATTTCACAAAAGTAAACTTTACCAACATTCACGTGTTCGTCAATTCAGGATTCAATATGAACTATCATGAGAATGGAAACCAAAAACTAATAATAAATTTCAAAGACAACATACATAAAGATTCGTTATTCAACACAGACATTCTAGAACTATGCGGACCTATGTGTATGAGTTCGTTCTTCCGGTGACCGCTGATGAAATAAATAAAAAATTGGACATTCAATTGATCACCAACAAAGAAAATGATGAATCAAGAGAATATCCGTAATGAAGAACCCAGAACATTAATTACTTAATTTATAAGAGCAAATATGTAATTATCAAAATGAATGTTGAAGGAATTGTTTTGGAGATAAATAGTTGATTGACAGAAGTTGTAAGTAGTATTGCTAGTGCTTTATTAAGAAAACAATGGTCTAAAGATTAATTAGCGTATCGTTAGGAGGAGAACATTCAAATTAATCATCCTTAGTGATGCAGATGTTGATATTTACTATCAAACCTTTGAAGAGAGAACCCTGCAGTTGGGTAGAACTCAAACGCACACATTCATGGTTATGAGCTATAGCGGCAACTCGTGAAAGAGGTATCGCCAGGTTAATACGCTGCGCGATGGACCTGGAGATGATTATTAATGCGCGAATTTGACTGCGGCAATTATCGCGTAGAACACCACGGTATATTTATACTAACGGGCGGCGATATTGTTGCTGGCGTTATCGGGAGCACGCATTGCTGGCGATGAGCATCATGACGGCGATGACACCATTGTGCAAGGCAGAAAAAATGTCATGTTGTTTATTACAAAAACAAACACACAAAAAAGTATTACAAAGGTACATGCTTAAAACTACTTACCCAGCCTTGGTGGTGCAGGGGAACTGATATGTACAATGATAATAGATTAAGGGAAAAGTTAAAATGAAGGGATACAAAAAGGTGCCGAAAATTATGCGGCGGAGTGGCGCCAGAGATGAAAAACATTAATAAATTTCCAGGAGAGAATTATGGTAGGTCTGCTGATGCAAAGACACCATTTAATGTGAGTCACAGTTTATAGTCCACAATTCGTGAAGTAATGTTCAAGTGTATGAAATCGATGGTCATTTTGGAATTAATATACTATAAGAGAAATGATTAGAAAGGAAAAACACCAAAGTTGTTGTAAAATTAACAATGATAGTCACCGAAAGAAGGATTGTGCAATATTCCAAATTTCCACATCATATTTGAATATTAGAGTCCTTGATTTTCAATAAATTGGGTGCAAATGTGGGTGGAGGGACTCACAAACCCCAAAGATGAATAAAATCCACTTTTAATGTGTACTTAGACCCAGATCTGTAACATAGAGTAGTGGAGCAAAATGCATTTATGGAGATCATGGAGTGATGACATGTACAGAAGAACAAGATCATGTTTGGATCTCAACATGTGGCACCAATGTAGGATATGTGGATAAGGTCAACTGGCACCATAGTGCATTCAAAGAAGATCATGAAGCACTTATGATAAGATAGGAGGGGAAGTGGTGAATTCTACGCAAGCATGATTGAGTGGTGATCACTCCATGAACATGATGGAGCTAATATGGATCAACAATGCAACCAAATACTGGAGACCTTTGTCCAGCCACAATGCAGATTTTAAGAGTGCAGGTCTATGGCTATGAAGGTTCATGGTTGCTAATGAAGGTGAAGGCACAATGGAAGGCATGATTCTAGATTATTCATTTCAGATTCATTTAGATGAATTTGTTCCAGACATTTCCCCATGTAAGCTGTATTGTTGAGTGAGTCTTGCAAATATTTGTTTTGTTATCACATGTTCCCAAGTGGAATCCCACCTATTCTTTGAGAAGCCTGAAAGAGACTGTCTTTCATTCCATATGGGGTATCAAAAGCATCTTTCAAGAGGTCAGTTCTTAGCACTTACAGGAAACCAAGAGATTCAATTTACCACTTTGTTCTTCGCATCCAGCCTTTTCGAAGCAAAGAATCTATATCCGACATTCAAAGCCTTGGGGGTTTTACCTCCATGCAACAAGAGTCCCTTCATGATGTTGCAAATGCCTCAGAGATTAGATGAAGAAGCCTCCAATATTTAACCTGAACTCAGCAAGAGGGATAACTCTCACATCGATTCATTATTTCCATCATCCGTTATTCTGGATTTGACAGGTATCTAGCAAGAGGATTGGCTGAGGCCCATCTCAATAAAGAGAATTTTGTGTTTTCAGGTTCCTACAACAACTATTTTCGTTGGAGGAGGATTGGAGGAGCTAGACTTGAGCTTTAGCCGCCGATCCAGTGAAGGGATCAACTCCCATTAAGCTTAGATATGATTTTACATCATTTCAAATGCATCATATTATCGTGGGATCTAGCTTCGTGATATGCATTCCCGCAGATATAATTATGCCCTAAGAGGAGCGTTGCCCAGACTTACAGACTGGTAGAAACCTCCCGGTGCTATCTTGGGAATCCATCATAGAGCCTGACTAAGAATTCTCAAAGACCATCAGAAAGCTCCCATTCCGCCTAGATCTGAATTTTTTATCTTTCGTGTACAGGCTCCGCATAACAACTTAGGAATAAGGGACCAGTCGCAGCGCATTCTCCTGGAGGAAAGAAAAAGCGCCAACCCCTGGTATTTACCGCCAGTATTAGTCTCCAGCGCCTTAAAAGCCTGGAGTTGTCTGTCCTCGTTAATCACAAAGCAAATTTGATTTTTAGCACCTTAATGTTGGGTTGTCGTGTCTGTCATCATTTCCTGCATCTCATGTATTGGATTTGCCATTACTTTCTGCAAGCCCTTCATGTTGCGTTTAGTGCTGCATTTCATCTTTGTGAGCATTGCTGACCAGAAGGCCAGGTTGCTGCAAGTGAGAACCACCTTAAAACACCAAAAAGTCGTGGTTAAAAGCGACAATACCTCATGACAACCATTCATTCATTGTACAAATGGCAATCCATAGTCACTCTTATGCCCGAGCAGCCGAGCAATGGCCATAAGTAACAAAATACAGTGAAATGATTTATTCATTATTAATTTTATGTTAAGCATTATGTTTTCCTGTTATTAATAAATGATGTATGGTTTCTTCACAAGAAATCAGATTAAAAGAAAAATAGCTATTCTTCTAACATTATGAGCACCAGTGATTACTGTCATTGGAGATTGAATAAAGGAGGCTTGAATTACTCATCTACTCAAGGAGAATTATCTTCGTAAAGAAGTATTCCTATATTAGAAGTAAAAGTATGAAGGATAGAAAAATCTTTTTACGTCAATTCATATTTTAATTATCACATCCGAAATATAGTCCGGATTTCTATTACCAGATGTTATAAACTCAATGTTGAATGTTGAATGATTGATGAATTTGTTCTCACATAATTCCACAATCACTGAAAAGTATATGATATCTTTAACACTATAAAAACGAGAGATCCTTCTCGTTTCTATTAGTGAACTCAAAACCCATTTCCATTGACAAAGGGGAAGTGAAAGAAGGAAGTGATTCCTGAAAAGAAGTATGACATTGCCATCGCAATGAAGAAAACGAAATGTTGCATGACTTGTTCTCCAGGAATCTAAATGGGAGAAAGTTGGTAATGCCTGGCGAATGATGCCAACAGTTTAAAAAGCCTGATGTCGTACCCTCTAATGTCACGACGACTTTATATCAAGACTATATTAACCAACGGAAGAAAGTTTGATAATGACAACGCGTGGTTTCAGGCAACACAAATGGTGTTGCCCAGCATAAACAAAGTAAATACATACCACATGGAGAATCCCGCCCGGAGAACGGTGTTGCTGAGAATCGACATTTTTTATTGAACATAACAGAAGATTACGACATTTTGCGGTATTTTGCCAATGCACCTGCTCCCGCCAGTTTCAAAAAACGCCGCCTTCACCAAAAAAGTGATGAAAAGAAAAAAAGAACAGATAATCTCCAGCCGCCGCTAAAATTGCTATGTACAAATCTAGAAAAAATAATTTTACGCTAACAATTTAGTGATGAACATAGATTGAGGCCAACATATTAAGGCCTGGACTATAGCGATAATTTTATTATCATTTGCAACCAGAAATGACATGATGGCGGTAACCAATTGCTGGCCCCAGGAGAACATGAAAGAAAATTATGAAAGAGCAGTTCTGGCATCACGGATGGAATTTATTTCATGAATTATAATGCATATTTGTCTTGACTGAACTGGTAAAACCAAATGAAGAGGTACATCAAATATTCTACCGGAATATTGGCATGTCCTCTTATTTTTATCCTCAGATGAAAATACAAACACAGAGATGAAGCCACAAACATGATGCAATGACATTGATGCTAGAGAATCATCCTTCATGATAAAAATTTATGAATTTATAAGGACAAAAAGAGAAGAGAGCTGCATGCACAAGAATTGAGGAAGCATATGAATATAAGGATGAAAAGATGACAAAAAACAAAACTGCATCAAATAAAAAGACTAGGTAAACAAACAAAGCAAGACGAGGATTTTCTAGTGAGGATTGTTGTCTCCTTCAAAAGCAGCAGTGCTTCTAGTAACAGTGTATACTGGAGTTCATAAAGAAGATGGAGCAGGAACTCTCAAAAAAAAAAAAAAAATTTTAGGAAGGCCGAATAAATTGGGAGGTATGTCCCAGGTAGAAGTCTAACTTTTCTGATGTTATAATTTCCCCAAATTCTCCAACAAGGTTTGTACGTGATTGGCTGAAGGTAATTTATTGCATCCGGGCTTTAAATGCAGTTAGCCCCTACCAAAACTGAGGTTTCTAATGTCATTTTAGGTCACGTGAAATGACCGAATATCTAATGATATATCTAGGCATATATTAACCCGCAAATAGGGTTTATTTCATTTATTTTTCTCTCACTAGATAAGAAATGATGCTTAGAGACTAGGTTTAGGCCGAGGGTCAAATTCAAGGTCATTGTGTGATATGGATGAGGGTCAGAGGGTGAGTTTTGTTTACTTTTCTAGTTTTTTTATTGTATAGGATTAAAATGAAGGAATAGAACTGAATGAGAACCCAAGCACTTATTCACCAGAATAACAAACATTATACAATGTAACTCCAGGAAACATAAGATGAGGCATGATTTCGCTTATAAACTAACAAGATAAACACAGTAGCTAGCTATATGTGAAGTTAGGCACAGGATTATTCAAATCCTGATAAGACAAAAATACAGAAAGAAACAAATGCTCCAAGGCATACCACAAGAGTCTCAACACACTCAGTAACGTTATTTTTGATTTCATTCATGAGTTTATATTAAGAAATGACTTAAAACAATTATCCAATCGTAATAGGCAGAGTCATTAAATGGTCCACTGAGAGAAAAGACAGAAGACATTACCTAGAACTTCATAGGGCCTGGGTCCCATCTAAATGAATTTATAATCATATGAGATGAGTCATTTCCTAGAATTCTAGGAAGTAGGAAACTACTCCTAATTTCATCAAGAAACACACAGATGGGAAACGCTACATGAAAATGAAGAATAATCTCATGAAAATAATAAATAAAACTGAATTCACTGAATTGTGTTCAGGCATGAGATCTTAAAATTGAAAATTCCGACTTTTTCTAAATGAAGCAAGTTCCCCCGAGGGAATCCAATGTAGAAGCATAGACGTAGTGCCATTTTGTAGAAGCGTAGCGCCCACTTTGAGGTGATTTTGAGAGACTTTGTAGCTCCAACCAAATATGAAAGATAGGTAAAACTATCCCCGCAAAGTGTCTACTTACGTAACATCTTGAATTTTGAGAAAACACCCACAATAATCCCTCCAAAAAATTCTAGATTCTCCTAACTCATTCTTAGGAGCAATAATGCCTACCAGTCAAAACACAGTATTAGACAGAACAATGAGCTTTTTTTGATTTTTTTCCGTACCAGAGGCCTGGTGAAAAAAAATTTCTGGTGATATAAATTTATGGTACAAAGTTTTTACTTCCAAAGTATATATCTTTAATTTTCATTAGGTGTCTAATAGTATGTATAACTTTGGTATGGTGGTTTTGTGAAGGCATAATTTCCATATTTTTAAAACATTTTCTGCAAAAATAGGGCTTAAATATGGATGAATATATATCAAAATATAAAGTTTTTTGAAAATATGAGAGAGGTTTTTTTTCTTTGGCATATTATGAACAAAAACCTCCTCCAGTTTTCCAAAATACCTTTCCATTTACTCAGAATCTAAGTTTGAAATTGATCGCTCAAAAATTTACAGAAGCGTAGTGCACTCTGAGCAGAAGCGTAGCGCCTACTTTGAGAGGGATTTTGGAGGCCTTCCTAGAATTTTTTTTGGGATGAAAGTGGTATGGTTGGAAATATTAGGATGTCTTCTACAAAATGGAGTCATCAAGTACTACAAAACCCTGCTCCAAACCCCTGAAAATTTGACTTGAAGACAACTTGTTCAAAAGTGTAGAAAATGACCTGGAGCAACTGTATTTTGGAATTTCTCTCAAAAAATAACACTTGTTCATAAAATGAAGGATTTTTGTGTTATTTGGCCTATTATTGACAAAAACCTCTTTCACTTTTCTAAAATTCATATTGTCCCTGTGTGCAATGTAAACCCTAGAAAATGATCACAAAGCTCTAAAAATGATGCCATAGGTCTGAGTTGGCTCAAACCTGGGATGATGGCCTCCCTTATGGATCTTCTCCCCCACATCCATGGTGTTTTTTAACAAGATAAAACCCTAGCTATATGAAATGGGTAGGGGAGGTGTAGAATTAAGAAAAAAGGGGATGGTGGTAGGGTGACTTTAGGGACTGAAATAGGGTAGGAGGAGGCTAGGGAAAAATCCATAAAAATTTGAGGAGATAGGTTAATGAGTTGGAAATAGGATGTAGGTGAAATTTCTGGAAATGGGTATGATTAAGGTGCCCAAAAGTTAAAAACACAGAGTTTTCCTAGTTTCCTTGCAAAAACCCAGTGAAAACTAGGGTTTGAGTGAAAATGATAGCTATGAGAGGTATGAGTGATAGGTAATGATTTGATAAGGCATATGGATGATGTAAGGATGATGTATGAGGGTTTTATATGATGAAATTAGGGTTTTACCAACTGAAGCAAGCTAAACATGAATGAAACCAAAATGTGGTTGAAAACCCTAGAAGAGGGAATCGACCTTTTGCTGAAGAAATTGAGTTGAATGAAAGGTGAGGGATGATCACTTATTGACTTGGAAGCCTCTGAAAATTGAGCAATGATGAATTGACCCTTCCGATGGTTTCTTGGAGCTTGAAAGGAAAAAACGTAGCAAATTTTCAATCTTTGGATGGCTGTGGAGAGTTCTGAGCATGAGAGAAGATCTCTTTTGACCATGTAGCATACTTCTTTGAGAAAATACAAATTTCCTTTAATTATTTCCCTATATTTTCTAACTCCCAATGTAAATTATATGTATGGTGAAAATGACAACTTGTTCGCCTTCTTTTATGACATGATTTGACATTGTGGTGGCGAAACAAAAGAAACCTAGACCCTGACCTAGATGGACGTGTGGTGACTGATCTAAGGCCCTAGGTGATAATGGATGACATGACCTTGAAATGATGGTGACCATGAATGGAGTGAAGGGAGTAGTATTCAGACCTAGACAACATTTCAGTGAACAAAATTTGATTGAAAACTTGTTTGAAAAGACAAAATTTTGACCTAGGACTACTAAAAAGTAAAATGAAAGAGCATATTTGATCATTGAATATATTGACACTAAAAAATTTAAAGAGGGAGTAGGAGCTTTCCTTCACATCAATACAACCAAAATTTTTGGTTTTTCCCTTTATGGATTTCCACTTATTTTTGGTGTCTACATGTGTTGAATGTCTTGATTTTGTGTATGTTTTTGAATTCATTGTTAAATTCTAAAAGCATATACAACTCTTATAATTGCAAAAGAAAAGATTAAAATATGTTAAAATAATTTGAATTTGGTCATTGAAAAGATAAAATTACTGAATCACCCCCTCTCAGTAATTATTAACTATTCATCAAATAACATCATGGATTTATCTATCCTTAAGGAAACCAAATTTCTCCATAGAGACATGTTTGGATAGATTATATCTCATTAGACTTCACATAATCTGAGAAATTAGTTTGTACAATAGATTTAATAAATAAATTGCGCGAAATTCATCAAAATTCTTCATCTTGGACATCTTAGGAATTAAGGCCACAAAGGTATAATTTAAGGCACTAGATAATTTCACGTTTTTCCTTGATTCCTCCACCATGACCAAAATATCCCTCCCCAAAATTAAATAAGAATAGAAAAAGCTCAATTGTCCAACCTTTTGGACTCGATCTTTTGTCTTTTACAAATGACTTAAGAATCCCTTCCACTTTAGCAAGTGAAGTTGGTCTTCCAATGCGTGCCATGTACTCATAACTGAAAATATTCAATAACAATTGAGATACATTTACCTACTTTTCAATTTCAACCCCTTCCATTGTGTGTAATGTTACCTAAAAAATTTCACTTCCTCGTGATGGAGATCTTCCAAGGAGTGAATCATCTCCCCTCATTCCCTACAAATCTCCCATACTGATTTATCTCACCTTCTCCGTGATGCAAATATATAAAAAAAAAAAAATTGTGTTTTTGTCCCTACATAGTATCCAAAAGGCATGGATTTTAAGCCTCCACTACTCTTCTTGGAGTCTAAGTATATACCTCTTTCTTTGTTCCAAAAACAACAATTCTTATTTGAAGGCCTTAACAAAAATATGGCAACTTCATTTGGGTCTGATAGTTGCTCTGGTATTTGATTAATGACCTCCAACTCTGTAATCAAGTTTTTATTTTTCCTTTGTTCCCAGTTGCTAACTTCCTTTTTTAAAGCTCTAATCTTCTTGTATACTCTTTACATATTATCTACATATTCACCATCAAGATGTTTGGACCAACAACTACGAACCAATTTTTCAAACTCTGTTTCTTGCAGCCACACATGATTAAATTTGAATGTATACCTCTTCAAACTTTAAGAAGAGCTAGAGACCCTTGAAGTTCCTAGTAGATGAATACATGAAGTATTAAGAATTACTAAATTTGAGTGGCATTAAAATATGTTTCTTTCTTGGTATTTTCTTTTGATAGGTAAAGGTATTATGATTTGGAAGTATTCTTCAAGTTTATATGTGTGTTAAGTATTGCTATCTCAATGTGATGTACATGACATCGAAGTGGCAATGAACAAATTTTGTATGAAAAATGTGTGTTAAAACATTTTTATTCAATGAATTAAATAATTTGTTAATTGTTTTTCAAAATGTATTTTAGAAATGATTTATTTTTACTATTATATTTACAAAAATAAGTTTGATTTGGAAAAGTGGATTTTTTATTCTTCGTTGGATGTTTCCTTTCTATACAAATTTATTGGCAAATTTATTTACATAACCTAAATCCTTCTTATTTGTGAGCATTTCCTTTTTGTTAAATTAGATTAGTGAATTATGACATAAAAATGATGTATTTTTGAATTAATATATTTTGTGTATATGATCCAGGTGGATATTGGTGGCCACCTGCTTATTCCACTTGGACCCCCGCCATTGTTTCTTTCAAATTTTCAGTTTCCTTAATTGTAGCACAATTTACTATTTTTGGCAGTTTTTCGGGTCATGAACTTCCGAAGCCGTTTTGAGGCCCTAAACGACGGTTTTTTGGAAAAAGGGCAAACAAAATTCTTCTACTCATGTGTTATAGTTGAAAGTTGTATTCCTCGTATGGATCTTTCTAACAAGATATTGTGCACGTCAAACAAAGATCGTATGCCGAAGTCACGACCCCAGGAAGATGTTGTACCAATCTACCCCAAAGGGGCCCACAAATTTGGAGATTCATCTCCTAGGGTTAGGTTTTTGGATTTTTAGGGTTGTCCATTGTTTCTCAATAATAATTAGGCCTTGAGCCTCATTTCAACACAGTTCACAGGCATGTAGCCGCCACATCTCTTCTCAGAGATAAGCTACCATCGCCCGAGCTAGTTTATTTCCATTTTGTTTGTAAGCATATTTCAGTTATTTGATATTAATGAAATGAAGTTTTATTCCTGTAATTTTGGGTTAAATAATATACTCAGGGAATCACGTTGCTGAAGACCTAGTCTGCGCAGTCGCCCCCCACTTGCTCCAGCTGCTCGATCCTGGCCGCATGGCCCCTTCGAAGGCCATCTCGGAGGAAACCGCTCCTCCTGATCATGCTTCTGCATTCTGTAAACTGATCAAATATTTTAATCCATCTCAACTGAGGCCAAAAATCTCCAATTTCGTTAAAAAATTTCATGGGATACATGAAGTCTCACTGCCTCCTGCGATCCCTCGAATTGCTACACTCTCCCTTGCAGAGAAATGACTCATTGGAAAATTCACAGGACTATGGCCCTCGTCGAAGATAGTTCAGAAATGGGTGGAATGAACCTGGATGGACAAGATCAAAGGGAAAATATCTATTAGATTCTATGGTAGGGGATTTTACACCTTCCACTTTGAGACAAAGAAAGACAAAGACCTGATCTTCAAGAACGAGCCATATTTCATGGATACCAAAGGGCTCTATCTAAACAAATGGACACCGGACTTCGATCTAGAGCTCGACGTTCCCAATGCTATCCCAGTTTGGGTCTGTCTTCCACATATTCCTCTTCACTACTAGGGGGATGATTCTGTAAGAGAGATTGGGAATGCTGTTGATAAGTTTATTGACAGAATTGAGCTGAAGTACAATATGCAAGCTTGTGCAAGAATTTATGTTGAGGTAGACCTAGAGAAAGGACTTCTAGAGGCAATAAAGCTAAAGGTGGAAAACTCAACTCACATCTAGCAGCTGGACTATGAACAACTTCCCTTCAAGTGCAAGGTATGCCACGAATATGGTCATTTCGATAATAGATGCACAAAAGTAATTGAGGTTAAAAATACAGACCCTGAAACACAATGGGAAATTATAAAAAAGAATAAGTTCAGCCCAAATCCTAGAAACACTGGTGTTTCATCTACCCATCGATCCTCCCATTCTACTAGCCCCAACATTCAACCTCATCTGGAACCCTCTCAAAACCCCCTCCAAACCCTTGATCCCCCCTTACCTCTTTCAACCCCTTCTCCTCCTTGGTCTCTTTGGAAGAGGATCCTACTCAGCCTTACATCCCATCTCCCTCTCCTGATTCCCTTCTTCAACCCTCCTCCTCCAAGTCATGTCTTCCTTCCTCCTCATTTGAGCCATCATCATCTTGGATTGTCACCAGAAATGCAGCAAAGGAGTTGGGTTTAGTTTTGGAAACCCTAAAAACAATAGGTCGTGGAATAAAATTAACCAAACACCATGGAGATGAAGCAAATCAGAAAGACATTGCTCTTGGATCCCATCACCCAATATAAACCTTCATTGGAGGGCTTATTAGCAAAGATCTCAATCAACATGAAGCAGGAGGGAAGACAGGGTCTCAACCTGTATTCCTGAAATAATGAAAACACACACTTGGAACTGTAGGGGATTAGGGCGCCCCTATAAAAAAAATTCCCTAAGAGATATTTTCAAACAAGAAAATCCTGACATAGTTCTCCTCCAAGAAACCAAGCAAGGAGAAAATGACATGGGGAATATCATAAAAAAAATTAGAAATTATACAGGCACCATGGTGGAATCCAGAGGTGCTTTGGGAGGAATAACCACTATTGGGAATCAAAATACATGGAAGCAGCTGGCAATTGTAAAGGATCATGCTTGGATTAAAGTCAAATTACAAAAAATGCATGACGATTTTGTGATAACAATGTAAAATATTTATGGTCCAAATCATTACAGAGACAAATAAGTTTGTTGGAACACTCTAAAAACTGATATTGAAAGTGAGGACAATATCAATGTCATCATTAGTGGGGATCTGAATTTGGTTCTGCATGCCAATGAAAAAAGAGGGGGTACTTTCAGCCCTGATCCTTCAAGAGAACAGTTGGAAACAATCATACAAGAACATGACCTGGTGAACATTATTCCTACAAATCAAAGTTTCACATGGAGCAATCGAATAATTGGGTCTGGAAACATTATTGAAAGGCTTGATCATTTTCTAGTTGTTGTTCCCCTCATCTCTTATTTCTCAGTTGCAATGTCCACCATTCTGCCATGCTCGACCTCAGACCATTATCCTGTCACCCTTGTCTTTGGTGATAAATCCTCCCTCGGGCCTCTTCCTTTTCGCTACAACCCTCTTTGGAGCGACATCCCTGAATCTAGGCACATAGTTAAAAGCATTTTTTAGCAACATGTTGAGGGTTATCCAATGCACATTTGGGAGATGAAGCTGAAGCTTGCGCGCACTGCTGTCAAAGGATGTGCAAAATATCACTATAGATAATCGGACATAATCAAGTAAGACACCAAGAGAAGGCTAGAAGCAATCCAAAAAGACATAGACATTCAAGGGGTGAATAAAGAAAATCATGATCAAGAAAAAGAGCTTTACTGGACATTGTATAGTGCAAATAGAAAAGAAGAGGAAAAATGGAGACTCAAATCAAGTAATCTCTGGCTTCAGGCTGGGGATAAAAACACCTCATTCTTCCACAAGAAAGCCACTGTTAGAATGTCTAGAAACAATATTACAACAATAATAGATGAAGAAGGTAATATGCACACAGAGCAAGAGGAAATAAAATCAACTACTCATAGCCATGGTAAAATCCTTCTATCTGAAACCATGGAGTTGGAGGACTATAGTGATTTCTTGGTTCACACGCCTAAAATTGTTACTGAAGAGATTAAGTCCTCCCTAACCAAGGACATTTAAAAGGCTGAAATTATCAATGCAATTTGGACTCTCTAACTGGACAAAGCAACGGGCCTTGATGGATTTTCCATTAGCTTTTATCAGACCTTTTGGGATGTCATTAAAAAAGACCTCATCAAAATGATCCTATGGGTCCAAAGGAAAAAAAAATATTGGGGGATTCACAAACTCGACATTCCTTACTCTCATTCCCAAAGAGACTTGCCCCTCCACCTTCTCCAGATCCAGTCCTATATCCCTTTGCAATTAATCTTACAAAATCATCACCAAAATCCTTGCCACTCGTATCAAAGCTCTCCTCCCTAATCTCATCTCTAAAAATCAAGGTGGTTTCATCTCTAATAGGAAAATAATTGATTCCATTCTAATGGTCCAAGAAGCCATTCATTCTAGTATGATGAGATCGGAGAAGGGATTTATCTTGAAACTTGATCTGGCCAATGCCTTCGACAGAGTGAGGCACTCCTTTCTCCTCTTTGTACTTCAGAAAATGGGATTTGAAGGTGACTTCATATCCCTCATTTATGCTTGCATATCCAATATTTGGATCTCCCCTCTGGTCAATGGAAGGCCTGGAAATTATTTCCAATCTTCTGGAGGCCTAAGACAAGGCTGCCCCTTATCTCCCTTTCTCTTCATTCTCATGGAAAAATCTTTCAACAGGGCTTTGGATCACAATCACAGAGTTGGACTATTCACAAGTATCAAATTTAGCAATGGAGTAAAAAACATGAATCATTCTCAGTTTGCTGATGATACCCTCTTGATGGGAGGAGCCACTAGCATTATATCCAAGAGATTTAAAACGCTACTTGACAAATTTATGCATTACTATAGAGGGCAGATAAACTACCATAAAAGATACATTTATGGGTGGAATGCAACAATGAATACCATCCATAATATAGCTCAAATATTTGGGGTACCTTACAAGTGGAATTGGACTCATTTTAATTATCTTTGGATGCCTGTTAGCATAGGACAATTGAGAACTGAATTATGGAGCATCACCATCGACAAGATGAAAAAAAAAGTCCAAAAATGGGGATCCTCATGGCTCAATCTGGCTGGGCACATGATCCTCTTAAAAGTTGTTCTCTCTGCCTTGCCTCTGTATCATTTTTCATTTGTGCAGGCTCCCATTAGCATTCAGCACAAAATAGAAGCAACTCTAAGAAAATTCTTATGGAAAGGTGACAAAAGTGAGAAGAAGAAGTTCAATATGGTCAAATGGAGGCAGGTAACTCAAAATTATGAAAATGGTGGACTTGCTATCTGCATACCCAAACTGTTAAACATTTCCTTTGGTGGAAAAATAGTGTGGCACCTAATTACTGGACAACAAACTTGGTGGAAGAAAGTGTTGGAAACAAAATAAATTTCTACTATGAGGCAAAACCTTTTAGATTAGGCCATTCCCAACAGACCTTGCTCTCAAATCTGGGTTCTTTGCAAAAAATCCATTCCCTTCATTTGCAACAACATCTCCAAAGTTCCGTAGGGAGGTCACACCATAAAAATTTGGGAGGAAAAAATAATTGGCCAACCCCCCCTCTCAAACAACCCAAGCGCTCTGCGCATTCAAAAATATCTTTGAGAGCATGGGATTAACATTTTGGAGAAAATATCTAGTTGGGAAGAGAGCACCAACAATTGGAATGGTTGGACCTTCCCAAACTTTCCCTCTCACCTTGAAAACGATAAAGCTACTCTGAAAAGAATGCTCCATGGCGCAACTCCTCTTTCAAAAGACAAAGAGGACAGTTTCAGATGGGACCCTTCTGGGTCATCCTACACTTTAAAAGCATGGTATGAGAATCTTCACAAAGAGAAATTTCCCACTCCTCCTTGGGTAAACTGGAAACAAGTCTGGAAATCAGAAGTGCCCCCAAATATTAAAATCTTTATCTAGACCTTGATCAAAGGGAAGATCTTGAGATCTGGAAAATTTAAAAAAATAGGCATCCAGGGTGCATCTAGATGCACCCTTTGCCTCATGTTCGAGGAGACAATCTTCCACCTTTTTGTTGAGTGCTCCTTTGCTAAACAATGCTAGAATTCCCTCACGGATCCCTTCCAGGTTGAGATGGGTGCAAACAACTCAGTCTTGGATCTGATTGCTAACTGGAGAAAGAGCTACCCTTGGGGCAAAAAGTAGAATAATGTGGCTAAAAGAGTTTGGGACACTCTTCCCCATGTTATACTATGGAACATTTGGCTTATGAGAAACAAGGTTACCTTTCAAGATCATAAACCTTGCATCAGGAAAGTCCAGAGTAAGGCATGGAGCCTCACTATTGAGACCATTCTTGCCAAAAATAATAGTCACCTCAACCTCAATGATCTGCAGGCTGAAGAAAGAATTCTCCTCGGAAGAGTTCTTGACACTCCTTCGAAGTACAATGAAATTCCTGCCATCCAATCTCCCCACAAGGATCAGTGGAAGATCAGACTCAAAGAAAATGAGTTATTGAGTGGCTTGATGAAATCAAAAGGCATGCACTCTTCTTTGATGGCACCTCAAAGGAAAAACCAAGAATATAAGGAGCGAGAGGTTACATTATGGATGGGCAGGGCAGTAGCATTGCTACCTTCAAATGGGGGTTAGGGTGATTGCAAAATAATAGAGCAGAAGTATACACCCTATTGAAAGGCCTCAAAATCATAAAGAGACTTAAAATTCAAAGGTTTATGATTTTTGGTGATTTAGACATAATCATCAACATGATGAAAAACTCAACACATACCCCCAACATTGCTCTTAGTAGACTGATCTCAAGGTGTCGAAACTTGAATAAGGATATTGGAGACCTCTCATTCTATCATATTCTCAGGTCCAACAATAAGAAAGCTCACTCATTAGCCAACAATGCATGCTGCAGACCCTCAGGTCAACTCCTTTCCCAAGATACCATCTCCTTCTCTCCTTTACCATGATTTTTCACCTCTGCGTGATCTCAGTCTGCCCGATACTCTGTGCCTCTAGGATCTCATCAGGGTAGGTCTGTCATGACCATACCCATCACTGCATTACTCTTGTGACCTTATCTTCCTAGGAATCTCACCCTCCTTCATCTCTTAGTCCATCTGCTACCCCCTCCTACTCTTTAATTTTAGCTTTTATCTTCTTCACTAAACACCAGATGTGCATAGCCCATAGCTCGGCACCCTTTGATCCCGATGCTTCCCTTCGCTCAATGACTCCTCGAATCCGCTCTCCCCGCCCTTGTCATCTCAGGCTCTTATTCGTTGCTACTCTATTGCGCAATTCCCTCTCTAAATCTCTAAATCTTTGACGTTTTACGCTCCACTATTCTTACTACCCCTCTATTTCTTTTATTCTCCCATAGATCGTTGTCACCCGCAGCAATCACGACTCCTCTTTAACATCTGATTTCCAACAGTGCAATGTTACCTTCAAATTTCCTACTCCCAACAGCACACAATTCGTATTACTTCACTGTCAAGCAGTGCTCCTATTACCTTCCCGAACTCTTCCTCACACAACAGTAACTTTGTCCTTTCCTCTCTCTAAAATCATGAGGAACGCAAATTTTTTTCATTGTGTCGATATGCAAGCTGAGATGGAGATGATAAGAGCATAGTTAAGGATAATAGAATAGAAACACCAGGCAGACACCGACTTCCTTAATCAACATCATTCTCAATCCCTCCAGGAGCAGCTAAGGGGAGCTAATAATCGTTGTGCTCACATTGCAGAATCCCTGCAGACCCTGCGTTACATGGTGGACAAGCGATCTGCTCCTAGTTCAAGCTCCAACAATGTCCCCAACGCCAATCCGGGCAACAATCAAGGCAACATTGACACTTCAAATGTTCATCAAAGCAGCAAGAACTAATCTTCACTCCTCCATCTTCCTTAGCTATTATCATGTCATTTAAATTTGCATTTATGTTATCTCCGTTTGTTAGGATCTATCATGAATCAGATATGCAGCATAGTAGTAATAGTCATCTTAAAGGAGGTACGGTATTTTACCACATCACCCCTCCCTGCTTCACTACTCCTTCACTTGAATGTAATAGGGATCTCTATCCCCACTTTTTTGGAATATAAATAGTAACCGAATTTGTCAAAATATATATATATATATAGTCAATTAAAAAAAAAAAACAAAAAAAAATCTTGAATTTCAATTCTTTATTTAAATATTTTTAAATTCACAATTATTCTATGATTCTTCTCTTCTTCTTCTTTTTTCTTTTTAAATCTTAATTTGATGTCCTTTTAAATTTCACTCATTTTTATTATTTTTTAATAATTAATTCAAAAAAATTCGTAATGGCTAATTTCCTCCCCATTTTACTTATTCTCCTAATCGCACCTATTCACATCATCTCCAAGCTTTTATGAATTTCAATTCTCCATTTAAATATTTTTAAATTCACTATTGTTTTATAATTCTCCTTTTCAAATTAAATTAAAAGTTTAATTTTTAATTTGTATGTGTTTATTTTCAAATTAATAGTTTGATATTTAATATTTATAAATCACTTTAAAATCTTAATTTTGCAAATTTTAACCCCATCCTAACATATCTTTAATAGTTTCTTATCCTATAACTCTTAACTAATTCCTCCCCCACTTCCTTTGATTCTGTTTCCTTTTTTTTTTATAGAAAATTGATTCATTTTTAATAATTTTTAATAATTAGTTCATTTTTTTAATAATGTATAATTTCCTCCTCATGGTATTAATTCTCCTCACAGTGCTCATTCACATTATTTCAAATCTTTTACGTCCTTGATGATTGACGAAGTATCCACCAAAAATGTTAGACACACTAAATTCGCAAACACGGTTCTTTTCCAAAAAATCATCTTCAAATAGACAATAGTACTGAGCCATGAACTCTAATAGCTCCTAGATTCAAGGTTCAACTACATGGTGGGTATTATTCAATAATCCTATCCCTTTACCTTAATTAACAACATGACAATTACCTAGTGGGATTATTCATAGAGGATTATTTTCAGATAGGTCACTCACATTGTGCCCACAATAGTCTTGGTAGGTTAAGGACCACTCTTAGATGTTTTTTTTCTAGAGAAAAACTATTATTATACTGACATAATTTTTAAAATTTGGATATTCCTAGTTCAATTGGAATTTGCATACTTGTGCTACAAAGGTTCAGTGGCATGTTAAGAACAACGAAATGTTAGGATCCATATCCCTCTAACATAGTCTAGGGTTTCCAAAAATAATACTTCGTTGGTCTTTCATAGTGATAAGTAAGGAAGATCAACCATACCCTTAGTTATACTACTTAATTTATACGTACACAAGAGTCATCTAACTAAGAAAGGTTGCAAATATAATCATAGAGATGTTGAGGATACTTCCATTATACTCGAGAGTATGTGGAAGATTGAATCAATGAATAAGTATTATCTAATGTGGTAGTACTCTCCAATTACCAATAAATGTGTATAAGAGAATCCAACCAAGTGGCCCCACTTATATTCTCTACTTGTATGATTCCTAACCACAATATTACCCACTTAATGATGAATGTTTGTGTTTATGGATGTTGAAACATGTATTTGGTCAAAAAATAATCGTTCTTTGAAATTTAAGTATGTTCTAACATGGTAAAGTGTTATGATACTACTTGCAACGTACTCTATACAGTATAAAGAAAGAACTAAGAGTAGTATATGAAAAAATTCAACCTACAAATATTAAATGAAATAACCTTATTCAGATATTCATAATTATTCTTATTGTGAGATGATTTTTCGAAAAAGAATTATCTTTATGAATTTAGTTTTTCCAACGTTTCGAGTGGATACTCTGCCCATCATCAGATACATAAAAGATTTGAGATGATGTCAACGGATACCATAAAGAGAATAAATGCAATGGGGAGGAAATTAATTGTTAGAAACAAATTAAATTAATTATTATAAACGGGTCATATTTCATTTTTTTTTTTTTTAAAGGGAAACAAAATCAAAGGAAGAGGGGAAGGAATTGGTCTAAGAGTTATAGGAGAAGAAAATACTAAAGATATGTTAGGGTAGGGTAAAAGGTCCTAAAATTAAGATTTTAAAGGGACTTATAATATTAAAAATGAAACTTTTAATTTAATATAAAATAAGAATTAGAAAATAATAATGAATTCGAAATATTTGAATAAAGAGCCCACGGGATGTAAAATATATGGTGATGGGATGTATTGTTAAGTCACTCCATGGTGTGAATGTCACAGGTTCAAACTTTGTGGGCAAAAATCCAACCATGTAAAGGGTTGTTGTGGCCCAAGCCAGTTGCGATCCCTGAGTGATTTTGACGAATTAGATGCCCCTGGGTTGTGATTTCTCAAGCCATAGGCCAAGCCTAAAGTAATATCTAGAGAACTCAAACAAATTGAAAAAAAAAAAAAATCGAAAATTAAATAGAAAATTGAAATCCATAAAATCTTGGGATGATGTGAAAGGGTGTCAAGGGGACTAAATAGAATTGGGAGGAAATTAGGTGTTGTTATTTTATTTTTTTGAATTAATTATTAAAAATAAGTCAAATTTCTTTAAAAAAAGGAAACAAAAATCAAGGAAGGGAAGGAAGGAATTGGTGTTGCCATTGTTACTCTACCTTATATAAAAGGACTACATATCATATTGTTGATATTTAATTTAGAAAAAAAAAAAATGAAAGTCATATTTAAACCCTACAAAACCCTTAAACACTTATTATGATCAACCAAGGATAAATTAGACCCCTTTCAATATTCTGGTGTTTACCAAGTTCCCTATTCCTGTGGTAAATCCTACATTGGTCAAACAGGTTGATCCTTTTGGACCCTCCTCAAAGAGCACAATGGATATCGCCCACAATTACATCTCTAAGTAAGTCATTTCTAAGCGCTCTTTAGAATCTCGACATCTTAATTTTTTCTATCTAGATAAGGTCTTAGCATTTGTGTCTTATCATAATCCTAAAACCATTCAGGAAGCTCTCAAATTCAAAAAGCACCCTAACAATTTCAATAGGGAGGATGGTTAGAGGCTAATATAGTCTTTGAAGCTTGTTATTCTTCACCTATCCCAATATTTCCTCTCTTTGGTTTCTTTCCTTTTTGTTTGCCCACTAACCACACCTCCCACCCCTCCCCCCCATCCTTTGTATAAACCTAGTTAGCTTTCTAACTTCAATTGTTAATCATTTTTTTATTTACTTTAAATGTTTGTATTTTTTTATCTTTCTCCTTTTTGTTCTACTTTCATTATTGTGTTATATATATATATATATATATATATATAATTTTCAATTAAAAAAATTCTTGAATTTCAATTCTCAATTTATAAATTTTTAAATTCACTATTATTCTTTCATTCTTGTCTTTGTTTTTAAATTAAATTAAAAGTTTAGTTTTTAATATTTATAATTGTCTTTAAAATCTTAATTTTGGGATCTTTTACCCTGCCCTATCATATCTTTAATATTTTCTTTTCCTACAACTCTTCACTGACTTCTTTCTCACCTTTCTTTGATTTTTTGTTTCTTTTTTTCAAGAAATATGACTCATTTTAATATTTTTTAATAATTAATTTGAAAATTTTCATAATGGTTAATTTCCTCCCTATTTTTTTTTTCTCCTCGCAGCACCCATTCACGTCATCTCCAAGTTTTTATGAATTTCAATTCTCTATTTAAACATTTAAATATTCATTATTATTTTATAATTCTTCTTTTTAAATTAAATTAAAATTTTAGCTTTTATTTTGTAAAAGTTTGGTTTTTAATACATATAACTCGCTTTAAAAAATAATTTTGGGGCCTTTTACCCCATCATGGCATATCTTTAATATTTTCTTATCCTATAACTCTTGACTGATTCCTTCCCCCTTCCTTTGATTTTGTTTCATTTTTTCAGGAAATTTGACTCATTTTGAATAATTAATTCGATTTGTTTATATTACAAAATTTCCTCTCTGTGTTATTTATTCTCCTCACAACACCATTCACATTATTTTAAGGGTTTTATGTCCTTGATGATGAATAGAGTATCCACCCAAAATGTTGAACAAACTAAATTCACAAACATAATTTTTTTTTTTTTAAGTCTTAAAATAAACAATAGTATTAAACCATAAACACTAAAGGCTCTTACATAGCTCTTACATTAATGACTAGGCCACATTCCTTTCAAGGACCAACTACATGGTGAACCTTATTCAATAAACCTAGCCCTTTACCTTAATTAACAACATCCCAATTACATAATGGGCACTAATTCACGAACTCCTAACAACATAAGTATTCATAACAACAATACTCCTTAACGATAGGAGTTAGGATAAAACTCTAACATTTAGTGAACTCATTTACACAAATTATACTCACTTTGAATAGAAAACTTCAAACAGATAACATACTCTTCATTTTTGTTAGTCTTCATTCTCCTTTGATCAATGATGACTAATCAAATTATATAACTCAGCAATACTCTCCTCAACATTCTCCTCAACATTTTATAGCCTTTTGCATACATTTTGTGTGAAGAAATCACGAGGATCCTTGTTCAAAACTATTCTTTATTGTTTACGACTCTCTAGTAAATATCCCCACCTAAGAATAATATATCCTTTTAACTTATTATAAGAAAATTTTAATTTTTTTTTATGGTCTTTAATTTATCATACTCAAAACATTTCATCCATTTTATTGGTTCAATTTATAGTTTTGAAGCCTTCAAATCTCTCAATATTTAAAAATATCCTTTTTAGTGTATTCTTCACCTTTTTTTAGAGTGCATTTCTCACTTTAAGTAAGCTAACCAACATGATTATTGCATCTCTTTTTTTATTGGTTTTTTAATGTGATTTGTTTAGGGTTATTTAATTTCTCTTTTTTGTCTTTTTGTTTTTATTGTGTTGAGAGATTTTCTACAATTCAATATGGAGGAGATGTTATAGTGTTTGTAAAGAAGTGTAAACATTTAAATGTTAGCTCAATATGGGAGAGATGTGGTGTCCATTAAGTGGTGTCTATGAAATGAAGCTTTAGACCAAAATAATAATAATAATAATAAAACATAATGTTGGCAAAATTAAAAAAAGGTGCAGTCTAATTTATAGACAAAATGACCTTTTTCATCGAAATCTGACTATACAATTTCAAGCAAGTTTGTGATTTTTTATTGTTTAAAATACATTTTTGAATGCATAAATGGATTCAACACCATACAAAACTCTAAGACACTCAAATTTTACAAATTAAACAACTTAAACTTAAGTTTTTAAAAATCTCTGCTAGATTTTGAAAATTAATTAGAAAATGCCATGAAAAGGCCATTTTATTTATTAGCTTGACTATGCATTAAAAAAATAGTAAAAAATAATTTTATATTGTATTTTTGTTTTTATTAATAAAATTGCAAACGATATTTTTCAAGGAAAAAATATTATGTGTATCACATTAAAATAAATTAAATACTAAGGATCCATATACATATACATCAATGACTATTCTAGATTTTCTAGATCTAGATCTAAATCACACTAATAATGGATCATTATGGCAACTCGTTAAGATAAGAATTACAAGTGTATTCTCAAATTTTGTCATTATCTAGAGATTCACAATCTAACATTTATAACCATAGTATTTCAAAACATGTAATTATTAAACATATATAATAATAATAAATTTAATTAATAAACTTATTATATATATATATATATGCTGATTATAAATTAGATCTAATTCACCATATAAATTAAAATAATGATTCATATTATTATTTAACTTTATATTTGAGAACTTAAATATTAAAATTAATTAATAAGCATATTAAAATTATATATATATATATATATATATATATATATATATATATATATATATATATATATATATATATATATATATATATATATATCACATTAAAAAATAAAAATTATATCAACGTTAAGCATATCACATTATAAAATTATAAAATATGTCAAAGAAAAATATTTTTTATATGTGTGTGCGGAGGGTTTAATAAATTAAAATAAGAAAAATTCTATAGATAGAGATCTAAAATTTATATAAATATAAATAATATTATTAAGAACTGATATAAATCCATCTTAAATGTGAATCTTTTGAGAGGAATTAAATCTCTCGAGGTGCAAACCCTTTCTCAAGTTTTGCACTCAAAAGGAGGTTTGCATTTTGAGAGATTTGATCCCTCTTGATGTTTGCTACATTGGAAGTTAAGATGGATCTATGTTGGTACCAACTCCTCAATTCTTCTCAATGCATGGATTTATTTCTCAATGATAACTCATTGTCTTATTCTCAATATTTTACATTTGTGTATAAAATATTTCAGTGAAAATTACATCTAAGCAAATTTTGTCGACGCTTTTCGAACCAGCCAGTGTGGTTCATCATCAGGACAAGATGAGAAATCTGATCTAGGAACTAGTTTAAATAGATAAGGAAAGCTCCAACTAGCAATTGTAAAATAACAACTAGTTTGACTAGAATAATAAATTCAATTAATCTAAAAAAGAATTAATTAACAAGTGTATTATTATTATTATTATTTATTTTAATGAATTACTTAATAATTATATGTTGATAGAGTAATTATCATGTGGGAGTGATGGCGTTGGGCGGGAGACAATCGGGTTTGAATGGCGTTGGGCGAGAGAATGCACAGGGACAGCGCGTTTCTGCAAGCGATGTGCAGGCCAGGAACTATGTGCAGATAGGGTTGCATTCTCAAGGAGAGGAGGAGCCCCTATTATCCATTGAAGGAAGGCTATCATCGTTTGGCTTTGAAGGCGGACAAGATGGGAGGGAGGGAGGAGGTTTGACTGACAGAGGGAGTGCAGCACCCTTGGTAAAGGGACTCAATTTGCAGGGGAAGGGGCTTATTCAATGTTTGAATGCGGAAGAGAGGGATCTAGATGTGGGTGTTTATCAGAGAGTGATTTTATCATAGTATGAAAAGGAACAGGATCCTTCTGTGCTCACGAATAGAAGGGTGGAAGGTCTTATTGAAAGGGAGAGCTTGAGAGTTGTCCCAAACCATATAAGCTTTGAAGAATAGTGTGGGGTACCTGTTTATGAAGGCACAAAAAAGAAGGGCTCAAGCAAAGTAAGGGAGGCTGGAGAGACGAAGAAGTGGGGCAGAAAAAAGAAATGGATCAAGGTAAAAAGAGCAAAGTATAACTATGTTTTGGGTGAAGATATAGGTTGGGAGTAGGTTTTTCAAATGGCTAGCAGCACACTGGTAGGAAGGGCTATGGGGAGGTTTTTTGTTCTGAGAACAGTTGTAGCATGGGCTGAAGCGAATTGGAAAGCTGCCATTGGATATGTGCTTGAGGTGGTGTCCCTCTCAAAGGGGTGGTTTGCTTTCAACTTCCTGCATCCTGATCATATCCATTGAGTGATGCATCGTTGTTGGGCTTTGGACCATACTCCAATGCTCCTAAAACCTTGGCACCCTCTTTTTTATGCAAGTAGGGAGAGGGTGGACTCGGTCCCATTGTGGGTTCGTATACTTGGCCTGCCTCTTCATTACTGGACAGAGGAACATCTCTGAGGCATTGGTAATACTCTTGGGGCCTTCCTAGAGGTTGATCTCTCTTTCATTAAGACAAATCAAAGGCGTGTTGCTAGAATTCTAGTCATCATTAACAACATCAGAGAAGGCCTTGTTGAATCTTTGAATCTCCGGTTGGGGCAAGATGACATTAAGCAGCTACTTGATTATGAAAATGTTCCTTTCAGATGTCACCGATGCCATGCATATGGCCATCCTGCCTCTGAATGTGGTTTTTTCTCTCGACATGCAAAGAACCGGTGGTCTAGCCGTTCTGAGGTGGAACCAATCTCGAAGGGAGGTGGCTCTGGCCTTTCAAATACGCAGCCAATGCCCACTACAACCCTTTCATGTGTTTCGAACCCTGCTGCCAATGGTTCTAGCATTCCGATTGATTTGGGATTCCAGGCGTTGGGAGCGGATTCTGGTCATTCTTCTTGGTTGGAGTCACTCTCTCAGACTTCTGACTATGGTTCGTTATCTGCTGTGAAGATCCATAGTCGTCATTATGGAGCGGATTACCATTTGAGGGATGATGGCATGTTGAAGGAAGTGTTAACATTGTTGAAATCTTCTCTCATGGGATCTTTCCGATTTTCCCCCATCATCAATATTTCTCTTAACTTGGTGTCGACTTCAAACTCGGTTTGGAAGGATGATTGTGGAATTTTACCTATCGTTGTTCCTACTCTTTTTCCTCTGCCAGCTCCCCAAGAGAAGGCTACTATTTTTGATCCAGGTGAAGGGATGTTGGCTCCTTTGGTAAGCTTTGTTCCTCCGGTCATTGGTTATAATCTGAGATCTAGTGCTAAAAAAGGTGCAGGTGGGTTCGGGAGGGGGAAATCCCCAGCAGCTCGGGGCAGGGGTAGGATCTCCTTTTTGGCGAGAGCAAAGGATAGAGCTATGATGGATGTACATGATAGGAGGCAGATTTCAATTGAGAGGGCGCTTAGAGCAAGCCAATCCCTGAAGCTTGGTGTGTAATGAAGATTATGTCCTATAATTGTAGGGGCTTGGCAGGTCCCCATAAGAAATCTGCTTTCCGGAGGATTATATTTCTGGACTGTCCAAATATAATCCTGCTACAAGAGAATTTAGGTGAAGGGGCTGTGGTCAAAGCTAGATTGGAAGGTTGGATTCCGGGATGGACTTTTGAGACGCTGCATGTTAGAGGGAGGTAAGGTGGTTTGGCAGTGGGCTGGAATGAAAGAACTATCAAACCACTGAACTTCTAGGGTATGGAGTCAGTCCTGGGTTTAAACTTTCTGGCGTTGGAGCTAGGTGAAGCATTTAATATTTTTA
Organism: Pinus albicaulis; assembly: GCA_034641835.2. NCBI lineage: Eukaryota > Viridiplantae > Streptophyta > Pinopsida > Pinales > Pinaceae > Pinus > Pinus albicaulis. Next base: position 52,712 of record JAXQQM020061618.1, read on the forward strand.
ATATTTATGGCCCATATCAAGATAGGATCCCTTTCTAGGACTCACTC
>JAXQQM020075076.1:0-126857 GCA_034641835.2 Pinus albicaulis
AATTTGGGGAAACTCTAGGGGGGTGTTTTTCTGGTGGCGAAATACATCTCTCTTGTGGGGGGGACGAGGGGATGTAGGGGGATGCAAGAGGGACACGTCCCCCAAATTTTTTCACTAAAAACAATGAAAAATACAATTTTTGTATTTCACTGCTTTCTATGTTTATTTTTAGTTTAGTTTTCTATGGTTGTTTTAGACTTCAAATGTCATTGTCATATGATGAATTTAATTTTTGATGTGCATTGCATAGTTTCAATTGTCAAATGATGAATTTAATTTAGATGTACCTTGCATAATATTAATGCCCATTGCCAAATGATGAATTTAGATGGAACATTGCATAATGTCAAATGATAGATTCAATTTAGTAATTTATTTTTAGATTTACATTGATGATTGCAGAAATGTCAAACAATAATTTACTTCACAATAGTCTAATACGAAATGATGATCATATTTAGGAATTTCATAATTAATAAGATTTACTATCTACTAATTTAGTTATTAACATATTGTTGGGATTTTATTTTTTTTATTTTTATATATTAAAATTTTAATAATTTTATAATTTTTATGGCTCTGACGTCCCCTCGTTTCCCCGAAATTTCCCTAAATTTTGGGGTTGCTTATATACGTCCCCCTTGTGCGTATCCTCGCTCCCGCGTTTCCCCGTCTCGGAAACTCGGTGGAACAATACCTTACTTTATCCACGGATGTTTTGGTTTACCTATTAGAAACCCTGCGGGCCTTTGGTTTTGTCTTGCATAGCGGCTACGCGATTCTTGCTCTGCCCTCCTGTATTTGTCCTTGTTTTTTGCTCTTCGCACTCTTACTAACCCTTGGCTCCAGGAGCAGATCATCCCCTCAGCCAATACTACCCCTTGCTATAGAAAAACTCTTTTGGAAATTCTTAGCAAAACCCTGCCCTAGAATTCCAGATCTGTTCTCTTAGCTCTGCCTCTGTGTGTTTCTCCAACTGACGCTCAAGCCTTTCTCTTATGCTTTTTCATTCATCTCATCAACGATCGAGATTAAAACATTCATCAACGACTGAGATTAAAAGATTTCTTGATCCATGTCTTTTAGAACATTTCAGCACATATGTTAATTAATTCACTTTAATTATTTAATTTTCCTAAGTTTAGACTTAGGAAATACATTAAAATAATTAATTATTTGAATAACTTGTTCACCATACGAAGTCTAAAAAAGATTTCGGGGTTTGGAGTTCAAGTCTCTCTTAGCTCCTCCTGAGAAGTTGTGGTTAGAGCACACGATGCTACACCAAACTATACAAAATCTCAACACCATCTATTGACAATTCCTTCACGTATGGTGAAGAAATTGCTGATGATGTCTCATACTTCGGGGCACTCACTCTGTCAAAAAAATAATGGTCCTTATTGACTTAATCGTAGAATCCCATCCCTCACAAAGCTGGAAATTTCTGTTTTCCCACCCCGGTTTTCAGTTTCACCTTATTTCTCCAATTAGTTAAATGCCCTTTCCCATAACCTTACATTCAACAAATTGGAAAATAAATATTTGCTGAAAACACAAATTCAGGAAATTTTTCACAATGCTAGAAAATGCAGAAATAAAAATCAGTAGACACAAACAGCCATTCAACACATTTTAACACATTGATTTTTTGTCAAGGCGACCCTGGAAAAACCCCCTACAACTCTTGGGGAAAACAAGTTTGAAAGCTCCTTATTTCTGGAAAAATGCTTTTTACAGTGAGAGAAATATTCAGAAAAATCAGCAAGTAAACATTACAACTTATCTCGTTTTTTGTGCTTCACAACCACCTCGAAAAATGTGCACACAGCAAAACTGAACCAACAATAAATGTTGTACGAATTTCCTTGAAAAACGTGCCCAAAAATTACAGCATTAATTTCTACTATACGGCCTCCTCTTTTTGCGTGTAGAACAACGATAAATGTTGTTGTATGACCTCCTTGGAAAGCGTGCAGGCTGTATTAAATGCTGCTATACAGAGATCTGCCTCGATTTCTGTGCTAGCAATCAGCAACAAGCTATACGACCTGCCTCGATTTTCGTGCCACAAAAACAGCAAACTTCTCCCTCGAAATATGTGCTAGAAAAGTGTACGACTGCCTAGGAAAGCGTACCCAAAGCTGCTGTATGGATTCTGCCTTGGAAATGGTGCCAAATCTTCCTTGAACTGTGTGCCAACTCTGCTGTACGGACTTGTTGAAAGGCTGCCTTGGTTTGTGAGCCAAAGTGCTGCCTCTTTCTCCTCACTGCCCAGAAATCTCCCTTGCTCTCTTTCTCTCCTTCTCCCAATCTACTCATGAAAGAATGAATGACCTTTTCCTCCTTTTCCTCCTTTAACCTAACCCTAAGTGACTTTTGGGGAATCCCTAAATCCAATGGCTGAGATAGATTGAGATCTAGGGCTGAGATTAAATGCTCATTTAAATCTCACTTTCTATTTTTAATTCACCCCACTTTAATAAAGACCCACTTAGTCATTTATTTCCAAAGTCACTTTTCCTTTCTAATTTTACATTGACTTTATTAAAGTCACTTTAAAATTAGACTTTAGTAACTTTATCACTTAAAATCACTTTTAAATTAGATTTGACTTTATAACTTTATAAAGTCACTTTTAGAGAGAAAAATTAAATTCTTTTGAACACTTTTCCCTAGGCCAAAGATCAAAGCCTTAGGGAACCACAGTCCTCACGGTAACCAAATTTCAACACTCCCTCTTCTGAGAGGTGTTCCTCACCACACCCAACTCGTCTGCGAAGTAGACATGCTTGCCCTAGTGGTAAGGCTTTGGTAGAATATCACCTTTTTTGCTCATCGGTGGGAATATACTCAAGCTTCACGGCTCCCTTCGAACATAGTCTCGATGAAGTGATATATGATGCCAATATGCTTTGACTTTTTGTCATGAAATGTTTGGATTCTCTGTGAGTTTAATGCAACTCGATTATCACGGTATATCACTTGGAAGGTCTGCTTATTGACCAAATAAGCCAAACAACTTCTTACTGACAAATGAGCGTCACAACTAGCTAATTTGTTTTGCCATATACTCTTGTTGCTTAAACTCAATGCCTGCGGCTAACGCCACAAAATTTGAACCACGACACCAACTACTGAGCCAACCCAAAACAACACCTTGAAGTGCTCTTCCTATCGAAGCTTCTTTGCCCAATCGAGAATCGGTGTAACTGCCGAATCTCCTCCATACCCACACGCACGTAGTCCGGACCATCTTGCCTTGTCCTTGCAAATATCCGCAAAATGTGTTTTGCGGCCATGATGAACCTTTCTAGGTTCACATCGCCCAAACATCGTGTTGTGCAAAACATATATCTAGTCGGTGTTGACCAAATACATCAAGGAACCAATCGGTTGTCTATACGGTGTGGGATCCACCAACTCGGAGTCAGAAGCATGAAGCTTCTTCAGGTTGGTGATCATCGATGTCGATATGGGTCTACAATCCTCCATGTGGAATGCACTTGAGGATGTCCACAATGTCCTTGCCCCCGGGGAAGAAATGCTCTCCTCTGCCACACCTCCAAACCAAAACAATAATGCACCAAGCCAATGTCCTTGATACGAACAAGATCTCTCTTGCGATGCTCTATGAGTCCCTCTGCACCGCACCAACTCGGTGGGTGGAATGACCTCCATTTAACAGCAACTCATCTCTCACATTAGTAATCTTTGTGAGATGTCAGTACTATTAGTCTTACCCATCTTAATGGTTTTCGGCTTGTCCCTTAGGACCATTTCCTGATTCTCATTGGTACTCTTGTAGAGATTGGTCAATCTTTGTCACATTTCATGAGCATTTCTCTTCCTCTCACATGAGGAAATGGTCTTTGATTCCGTCTAGAATCGGTCTCTTACCTTGTTATTCTTTTTATTATAGCGCAATGGAACAACACATCGGTAGGCACAACAACAGAGTCAGCATGCGGTATGCACCATGACATCCAGGACTTACGCCTCCTCAAAGATACGCATTCTCTCCTTCCAAACACTATAGTTGCTATACTTACATCAACCCTATCCTCCACCCTCAATCCCAATGACATCCTTGTCCTAAAAGCGAAAATAACCTTGTTGTAGTAAAGATAAAATTCTTGTGTGAAAAATCGACAGCTGAATTTTGCAGTGAAAAAATCCATATTTGTATTTTCTCCTTTGGCATCTCATTGCACTTTCGGCACCAAGCTTTGATACCATGTAGAAATTTCTCATTTCCCACCGGTTTTCGAGTTTTCACCTTATTTCTCCAAATAGTTAAATGCCCTTTCCCATATCCTTACATTCAACAAACTGGAAAATAAATTTTTGCTGAAAACACAAATTCTGGAAAATTTACAGAATGCTGAAAAATGCAGAAATAAAAATCGGCAAGCTTAAAACAGTCATTCACACATTTTAACACAGATATTTTTGGTCAACATGACCCTGGAAAAACCCCCTACAACTCTTGGGGAAAACCAGTTTGAGAGCTTCTCTTTTATTTTTCTAAATATTGCTTTTTACAGTGAAACAGGAAAAACTCAGAAAAAATTCCAGCAACCAATTTACAAACTTATCTCGATTTCCGTGCTTGCACACCGCCTCGGAAATTGTGCCAAATCAGCAACAACAGAAAACAGAAAATTTACAGCACCTTAGGACAGCATTAAATGTTGTACGACCACCTCGGGAAGCGTGCCGGAACAACCGTACTTTGTTGTACGGACTGTACAGATTTTGTACAGCAACCTCTCTCGAAATCCATGCCAAAAAACAGAGTTGTAGCTACTGTCCTCTTCCTCGGTTTTTGTGCCGGAAATGACAGCCACCCTCTTCCTTGAAAAACGTGCCTGATTTTTGTGCCTTGGAGTGCGTGCTTGCTACTGTACCCTCTTCCTCGATTTTTGTGCCTCCTCACTTGGAAACACTGCCTCTCCTTTGCTGTACGGATTTTCTGCCTCGGTATGTGTGCCAATAAATGTTGTTGTACCTTTGCTGAAATCTCTTCACTGCTGCCCTCCTTCTCACTGCTCAGAAAAATCTCCAGCTCTCCTTCTCTCCTTCTCCCAATCTGCTCATGAAAGAATGAATGACCTTTTCCCTCATTTTCCTCCTTTAACCTAACCCTAAATGACTTTTGGGGAATCCCTAAATCCAATGGCTGAAATAGATTGAGATCTAGGGCTGAGATTAAATGCTCATTTAAATCTCACTTTCTATTTTTAATTCACCCCACTTTAATAAAGACCCACTTAGTCATTTATTTCCAAAATCACTTTTCCTTTCTAATTTTACATTGACTTTATTAAAGTCACTTTAAAATTAGACTTTAGTAACTTTATCACTTAAAGTCACTTTTAAATTAGATTTGACTTTATAACTTTATAAAGTCACTTTAGTAACTTTATCACTTAAAGTCACTTTAAAATTAGATTTGACTTTATAAAAATTATAAAGTCACTTTGGGAGAAAAATTAAATTCTTTTGGACACTTTTCCCTAGGCCAAAGATCAAAGCCTTAGGGAACCACCTGTCCTCCGGTACCAAATTTCAACACTCCCTCTTCCCGAGGAAGGTGTTCCTCACCACACCCATCTTGTCTCTGAAGTAGACATGCTTGCCCCGTGGTAAGGCTTTGGTAAGAATATCTGCAACCTGCTCATCAGTAGGAATATACTCAAGCTTCACAGCTCCTTTCTGAACATAGTCTCTGATGAAATGATATTTGATCCTGATATGCTTTGACCTGTCATGAAATACTGGATTCTCTATGAGTTTAATGCAACTCTGATTATCACAGTAAATCACTGAAGGTCTCAACGGTTGACCAAATAAGCCAAACAACATCTTGCGAAGCCAGATGGACTCACAACTAGCTAGACTGGCTGCCATATACTCTGCTTCCGCTGAACTCAATGCTATTGACTGCTGCTTTCGGCTGAACCATGACACTACTGCCGAACCCAACCCAAAACAGCACCCTGAAGTGCTCTTCCTATCAGAAGCACAACCTGCCCAATCAGAATCAGTGTAACCTGCCAATCTCACTCCATCCCCCTGCCTGTAGTCCAGACCATAATCCACTGTCCCCTGCAAGTACCGCAAAATGTGTTTTGCGGCCACCCAGTGAACCTTCCTAGGCTCACACATAAACTGACTCATCGTGTTGACTGCAAAACAAATATCTGGTCTAGTGTTGACCAAATACATCAAGGAACCAATCGGCTGTCTGTACAATGTGGGATCCACCAACTCGGAATCCGAAGCATGAAGCTTCTTCCAGTTGGTGATCATCGGTGTCGACATGGGTCTACAATCCTCCATGTGGAATCTGCCAAGGATGTCCACAATATACTTCCCCTGTCCCAGGAAGAAATGCCCCTCCTCATGCCACACCTCCAAACCCAAAAAGTAATGCATCAAGCCGATGTCCTTCATCTCAAACTCCGCCGCAAGATCTCTCTTGCAGTGCTCTATGAGTCTCTCTGCACCCATAATGACCAAGTCATCCACATACAACACCAGAATGAGAGGCTCCTCACTTATCACAATATAGTAAAGGTTCAGATTTGCCTCACTCTTTGTGAAACCCATCCCTTGCAAGTATGTATCTATCCTGGAGTACCAAGCTCTGGGAGCTTGCTTCAGGCCATAAAGGGCCTTCTTCAGTCCCCGCGGACTCCTTCCTTACACCTCAGCCCTCTTGGGCACACTCGATGTCCCCTCCTCCTGTATGAAGCCATTGAGAAATGCGGTCTTCACATCCATCTGGTGGATCTTCCAACCCATCTCTGCTGCTATCGATGTAATGGAGCGGATCGAAGTATATCGAGCCACGGGAGCGAAGGTCTCCTCATAATCAACTCCCTCTACCTGGGAGAACCCTCTAGCCACAAACCTCGCTTTGAATTTCTCAATGCTGCCATCTGCAGCATGCTTTACCTTGTAAAGCCATCTGGAAATAACCACGGATTTGCCCTCAGGCCTCGGCACCACCTCCCAAACATCATTCTTCATGATAGAAGAATACTCCTCCTGCATGGCCTCTCTCCAGACCTGCTGGCTAGCTGCCTCCTCATAGCTAGAAGGCTCGGAGTCAAGGATGCTGGTAGCCATTGCCATATAGCTACAAAACCTCTCAGGTGGTCTGCTCTCTCTGACCGGCCTCTTAGGCCCAGCAACAGATGTGGCCTCTCTCAAGGTGTCCTGAAGCCACTTGGGCTTCCTCTTCCCTGAGCACACTTCTCCCACTGGAGAATGAAACTCCTCCTCCTCATCGTCATCAGGAGCCTGAACTCCTGGCTATGCATCACCATTGTCCTCCTTCCCCACAGACACCTGTAGAAGGAAGGCAGAGAGAATCACAAGTGTGAAGCTGCCATCGGTGGACTCCCTAGTGAAGCGCTCGCTGTTGCTCTGCGTGCTGCAGAAAGCACCACCCTCTGACTACGCGAGCCACTGCTCCTTCCAGCCAGGCTGACATCGTCATAGATGTACCTCAGTGATATAAGTCACACCTTGCAAAGATCTACTTCACGGTGACTCAAGCTAGCATTGAGAAGTCCCCAGTGACCAGGGCTCCTCTAACTCCGTGAAGCCTCCCTGAGCCTATCCTCCTCGAACTTCACATCCACTTTGACAACAACCCTCTCTGTAGGAATATAAATCAGAAAGGCCATTGAGGGGTCTCCATGGCCCACAAAGACACCCTTCTCTGCGGTGGGCTCTAGTTTGGTCCTCTTCTCCTTGGGTATGTAGGAGTATGTGATGCACCCAAAGATACGAAGATGACCAATATCAGGCTTCTTCCCAGGAAAAGCCTCCTCCGGAGTCATGTGCCCCAAGGCACGATGCGGACTCCTGTTCTGCAAGTAAACAGCTGTGTTGCAGGCCTCTGCCCACAAAAACAATGGCAACCCCTGATCATGTAACATGGCTTTGGCAACCCCTCCGATGGATCTGTTCTTCCTCTCCGCAACCCCGTTCTGCTGGGGGTTGTAAGGAACAGTGAGCTCCCTCCTAATGCCTGCCTCCGCACAATAGTCAACAAACTCTCCAAGGGTGTGCTCTCCTCCATTGTCCGACCTCAGGGACTTGATCTTCCGACCTGTCTGTGTCTCCACAAGAGCTCTGAACTCCTGAAACCGCTTGAAGACCTCACTCTTGGTCTTCAAGAAATAAATCCAGGTCCTCCTGGAGTGATCATCAATGAATAAAACGTAGTACTCATATCCACTCAAGGAAACATGAGACATCCAACCGCTCACATCGGAATGAATCAAATCAAGTATCCCAGTCGCTCTGCTGTCACTGCTGGGAAAAGGGGATTTGGCAAACTTGCCCATCGCACATCCTCTGCAAGTATCAAAGTGATCAGTACTGAACTCTGGCACACCTGTAGTGATCTCCCGCAAAGTCCTCAAGGCTCCATGATGCATGTGCCCCATCCTGCGGTGCCCAATCTCACACTGCTCAGAACTGCTAGCTCTGCTGTCGGTACTGCTGCTCAATGCCAAAAGGGACTGAAATGCAAACTTGTACACCTTTGCATGGCGTACACCTATCACTCTAGCTGAATCAGCTGGAGTGCCCCTGGGATACATCAACACCTGTTCTCCCCTGAATAGTATCTCATATCCTCTGTCCTCCAAAGCTGAGACGGATATGAGGTTCTTCCTCATCCCTAGCACATAAAGAACATCTGACACCTTCAAGGGAGGTTTAGACTCCCTCTGAAATGTCAGTGTTCCCACACCGACTGCTCTAACAACTCTGTCATCACCGAGTACTACCTCTATATCAGTGCCACTCTCTGAAAGCTCTGAGAAGTACTCACGGACTCCTGTCATATGACGTGAAGCCCCACTATCCACATACCAGATACCCGAAGATGCTCCGCTAGTCGAGGGAAATGCATGCTCCCTCTGAACCTCTGTGGTGATCCTGCACTAGAGGACTCACACACAATGAACCCAAACTCCCGGTCAAAGCGATCTGTAAAGTCCTCAACCTCTGCTGATGCTGCCATGTTCTGGTTCTTCCCCTTCTTCTTCTTCTTCTCCGGACACACAACTGCATAGTGTCCCATCTTCTGACAATTCCAACACTTCACCTTGGAATAGTCCTTCTGTGTGTTACCATGTTTACCTTTACCTTTACCTTTGCCCCCACCATTGCTTGTGGAAGCCTGCTTCTTCCCTTTGCCTTTCTTGCCTCCTGCCAACAGTGCTACATCCTCATCCTGCTCAACTGGCTTGGCTGCCCCAAGCTGACCTTTCCTGATCTCTGTCTGAATGCAATCATCCCAAAATCTCTCCCATGTGGGAAGGGTCTCACGTGCACAAACCCCATCAGCAAAGTTCATCCATGAACTAGGGAGGCCATTCACTGCTATCCGCACCAACTCAGTGTTGTTGGGTATGAACCATGATATCCCAGACTTCTGCCTCCTCAAAGATACTCTGCATTCTCTCCTTCCAAAGGCTGTAATTGGTATGCCCATCCAACCTATCCTCCACCCTCAATCCCAATGACATCCCGCTGTCCTAAAACTGAAAAATAGCACTGCTGTAGTAAAGATAAAAATTATGTTTGTGAAAAATCAGCTTGCTGGAATTTTCTGAGTGAAAAAACAGCAGGCTGTATTTTTCTCCTTGCTGTCCCAAACTGCACTTTCAACACTCAAGCTCTGATACCATGTAGAAATTTCCTGTTTCCCACCCTGGTTTTCAGTTTCACCTTATTTCTCCAAATAGTTAAATGTCCTTTCCCATATCCTTACATTAAACAAACTGGAAAATAAATTTTTGCTGAAAACACAAATTCTGGAAAATTTACAGAATGCTGGAAAATGCAGAAATAAAAATCAGGAAGCTCAAAACTGTCATTCAACACATTTAAACACTGATATTTTTGGTCAACATGACCCTGGAAAAACCCCCTACAACTCTTGGGGAAAACCAGTCTGAAAGCTTCTCTTTTATTTCTAAAAAATGCTTTTATAGTGAGCAGTAATACACAGAAAATTACAACAAACACAAAAATCACTTATCTCGATTTTCGTGCCACCACCTTCCTTGAAAACTGTGCCAAATAGCAAGCAGAAATTTTACAGAGAAATTATAGCATTAAATGTTGTCTTTGCTGCCTCGAAAAACATGCCAAGAATGATCTTACGGACTGTACGGATTCCGTACGGATAGGACAGTAGCCCCCTTTCTCGATTTTCATGCCCATAAAATCTGCCTCAAAAACCGTGCTCCTTGCTGCTGTTCTAGCTCCTCGAAAATAGTGCTACCCCTCTCTTGAAAACTGTGCAAACTGCTGTATGAATTTTCTGCCTCGGTTAATGTGCCAATGAAACTCTGCTGTATGGATTTTCAGCCTTGGGAAGTGTGCCCTCTTGCTGTATGGATTTACTGTGCTGCCTTTACTGCTCTCCCTCTGCTCAGAAATTACTCTTCATCTTTCTCTCCTCCTCTCTCAATCTGCTCATGAAAGAATGAATGACCTTTTCCTCCTTTCCCTCCTTTAACCTAACCCTAAGTGACTTTTGGGGAATCCCTAAATCCAATGGCTGAAATAGATTGAGATCTAGGGCTGAGATTAAATGCTCATTTAAATCTCACTTTCTATTTTTTTAATTCACCCCACTTTAATAAAGACCCACTTAGTCATTTATTTCCAAAGTCACTTTTCCTTTCTAATTTTACATTGACTTTATTAAATTCACTTTAAAATTAGACTTTAGTAACTTTATCACTTAAAGTCACTTTTAAATTAGATTTGACTTTATAACTTTATAAAGTCACTTTAGGAGAAAAATTAAATTATTTTTGGACAAATTGTCCCCCGAGAAAAACCCAATGTGGGAAAATCGGTGCAACGAGATGAGGAGTTGTATTATTCTTTAGCGATTGAAAAAAGATGCTAAATTCCATGACGAAATGAGAATCAATAGTGTACCCACGATATGGATTTTTCGGACAATCAGAAGAATTCCCGACACACGGGATGACCTCCTGCCCTGCGTCAGGTCGCGTAGCCCCTACTGTGCGGTGATTATCTGGACTGCGTAAGTACGTGTGGAGGGTTAGTCTTCTTGCTGTTATTGCCTTCCCCTTGATCTTGTCTTCTTCTTCTCGCCTACCGCTAACTTCTCCCTCTTGTCTCACCGCAACCCCGCCTCTCCAAAGCTCGACCCTCGAAATCGAATTCTCTTATTTCGAATCGATTACTATCGGAGTGCGAGAATGTGTGCAGCTTGCTTTCCAAATGACCCTCGAAGCCTTGTCTTATGGTCTTCTCGCCGATGAATCAACGATCCAGTTATATCCTTATCTGGCCCACGAGAATGATGCGGGGATTGCACTAAGAGCGCTTGATGACAAAGAGGGAGGCAAAGGGTCTTACGGGTGTCATAAAATCTCCCGAAGGATCCGAAGGAGATTATTTCGGGTGTTTTCTAAAAGAATGCTGCCAGTCTTTTCCTTGTAAAGAATTTAATTGCGGGAATAATATATAAACCCTCATCTCTTTTATGGTTTTCCCGCATTGTGTTTTCGGGGACAATTGTCCAAAAATAAGTGTGTACATGTGATTGATTCTTATGCTTATATTTCTTCTTGTTCCTTTCTTTGTATACTTAGTGAAAAGTATAGGTAGTATTTATTTCGAAATTCAACGGAAGAACTGCGTAAATAACTTATTGAAATAATTAGGAGAAATAAATCCTTCACTTGCATAAATATTTTATGGATTGAAATTTTCACATGGTATCGAGCCGAGAGATGAGTAACGAAGTAAGTGACAATTGAACGTAGATCAAACGTTAGCTGCGGCTTAACAACGGAAGGGTTCATGCGATTCTCCGGAGGAGAAGGGGAAGCATGGAAGAACAAATGGATCATGATGTTTCTGGTCGGCATCAGTTGGAAGATGGATTTGCTTGTGTCCAGGTTTGTTAGGTCCCTATATTACTAGTATAGTTCCTTATTGTTATTAGTGTAACCCCCTTATTGTTATTATTGTACGCTTGTAACCCCATTTTGTTATTATTGTGCCCTTAAATTATTATTGTTAGGTCGGCTAGGATTACATTGTGGCCCACTAGGATTACATTATGGCCACATGGACTCCTATATATAGAAAGGAGGTTTTGTAAATTGTATCATCAAATTGTTCATCTATGTAATGTATTGGAGGTTGCCCCCTCGAAATTAGCTTATTTCTAAAGTTTGTTGATATCTATTTTCTTCTATTTTTGGAGTTGGTTACACAACATTTAGTATGAGAGCTTTGGATTCTGAGGGTTGTTGCTCGAGCCGAAATCGTGAGGACGATCGTCTAAAAATTTCGAGCTTGGTTTGCGGTATTTTCGGAGATATGATGCAGCTGGAAGTTAGGCCTTTTCGGGCTCTAAACGGGTCATCGTGGCATTTGCGCTATAAATTTTTTTCTACGGAGTTCGAGAATCTGAAATTTTAGGGTGCGAAGCCGAAATCTTGAGGAAACTCATCAAAAAATTTCGGATCTTCGGATCGCAATATTTTCGGAGATATGATCTGTGGAAGGTAGTGCTTTCGAGGGCTCCGAATTTCATCTCAAAGAGGTGATCGTGGGAAAATATCCATAACTCTCTCTCTGAGCATCGGATTGGAGCGCTAGTAAAGGTGGTCGCAAGTACACGGTGTTTGTAGTTTCTTGGCTATCCAATTTCGAGCCGAAGGACGAAACGGTGACACATGGCAAGTCGTACAAGTTCGCTCTCTTGGAGCAGGTCCATAATTAGGTCATTGTGGGAGATTGGACACAACTTTGTGTGGAGAATCCAAATTAGGTCAAACTTTGTGGCATTCGAAAGAGAACTCGGAGGGCTACGTCGGTACCGAAATTCAAATATGTGCTACAATCACAAAGATAATCAATTTCAATATCGACCTCCTCAAAAGCAAGAAAAAAGTTTGTATTTTTTTCTTTTCTTTTCGAATTGCATAAGTCTTGTTTGAAGAATCAATTTGAATTGATTTCAAGGGCATATTGTAGAATAGATATCGGTATTGGATTCTAAAAGATGCCCATTAAAAAATAATTCAACACCCATTAAGCACTTGAAGGCTCTACTATGACTCATGAAGATGAAGAATTGCAACATGATCTATCAAAAGTACAAGAGCAAGTGCACCAAAATTTACATGCTCTTGCAAAACAACAAAAAATGAAATGGAAGTTTGAAAGAAAGGCGTGGAAGCTTAAGATGGATGGCATGGAAGCTAAGATGGATGGCATGGAAGGCGGCATGGAAGCTAAGATGGATGACATGAAAGACAACATGGAAAACATGAAAAAGGATCTAAAAGTAGACATGGAAGGTTTGACAAAGTTGATACAATAAATGTTTCATAATGGTGAAAAGATAGTTGAAGAAACTCATGATGAGAACAAAATAAATGTTAATCGTGATTTCATAAACTCTAATGTTGGCGGGAAAAACCGTATATATTCCAAATGGAGATGAGAAAGTTTGATGGAAAGGATCCTCTAACATGGATACTACGGATGGAGCAATATTTTGATCTCCATAACGTGCAAACCACACAAAAGGTACGCATTACTGACTTTACATTTAGAACAAAATACATTTGTATGGTATCGATGGCTTTGCTCTAGTAAAAAAATTGTTACTTGGTCAATTTTACGGAGGAAATGATAGCACATTATGAGGATACAAAAAGAGCAACACCTTCTTTAGCCAATTGATAAATCTCAAACAAAAGGGTTTAGTGGGGGAGCACATTGAGGACTTCCAAAAATTGAATATAAGGGTAAGCGATATTCAGGGAGAACACATGATTGATCTCTTCATAGGCACTTTAAGAGGATAACATCCAACATGAAGTTCGCGTTTTGGACACGATTCATTAGAGAAGTCATTCGGGTTGGCAAGAAAATTGAATGTAAAATTATGGCGACAGGGAAGCCTACCACTCACTTCTATAAAGAGGAAGTGTTTCTACGCCTAGATTTCCACAACCTACAAGGTTGACGCCACAACAATTGGAAGAAAAAGAGCAAAGGGATTTGCTACGGTTGTGATAGCAAATACACTAAAGGTCATAAGTGTCTTGAGAAGAAATTATTTTACATAGATTTTGAAGAGGAAGAAAATGAACAAGAAGAGGATATACACCGGGAACCGGCCCTAGAACGGGAAGAAATGAATCCGACCATATCATGCCAATGCCTTTAGCGAGAATTACCACTCCTCAAACTCTCAAGATAGAAGGACATATCGAAGAAAAGGTAATAGTGTTGATTGATTAGAATTGCTTTCCATAATTTTATTCATTGTAGAGTAGCCAAGGAATTAAATTGTTTCCTATACCAGCACCGAATGTCAAGTGATGGTTGGTTGCAAATGGAGGAACTATAGAATTGCTCTGGAAAATGCCATAATATCAAGTAACCATGGGGGAATATGTATTGACTAGTCCAATGCTTTCCATTCCTAGGAGGTCTTTGATGTTGTACTAGGAGTCCAATGGTTACAATCTTTGGGGACGAGAGCTTTTAATTTTCAAGAACTTTTCTTGAAATTTTTTCGAGAAGGAAAGGGAAGTCGATTACGGGGTATTGCGGGAAGCCGGGAAAGATAATAAGCTCTAATGTCATGACAAAGCTTCTAAAAAAAAAAAGAAGAACAACGAGGTGTAATTGCACAATTATGCTCACTAGAAGTTCCAACATCAAAATCATCTATTTACCAACGAGATCTCCAACAAGTCTTGGACAATCATTCCAATGTGTTTGAAACTCCCCCACTCCCACCTATTCGTAGTCATGATCATGCTATTCATTTGATTCAGTGTTCCTCCAAACATCGGAGCCTTATAGATATCCTTACGTCCAAAAGAGCGAAATTGAACGTATGATTGCGAAATGTTAGAGGCGAGCATAATTCAACCTAATTTAAAGTTCTTTCTTTGCTCACAGTATTGGTACAGAAGGATGGATCATGGCAAATGTGTCTGGATTATAGGGAGCTCAATAAGCTCACCATTAAAGATAAATTTCCCATTCATTGATTGATGAATTATTGGATGAATTACATGGAGCAATTTATTTTACCAAGTTGGATCTTCGTTCGGGATATCATCAAATTAGAATGAGGCGGTAACTATGACTTATTCAAACTCATAGGGTCATTACTGAATTTTTGGTCATGCCTTTTAGCCTTACCAATGCACCTTCTACATTTCAAGGGTTGTGAATTCCATTTTCAAACCCTTCTTTAGAAAAAATTTGTGTTGGTGTTTTTTGATGATATACTAATCTATAGCGGGTCTTGGAAGGATCATCTTGAACATGTTGATAGGGTGCTCAAACTATTGCGGGGAGAAACAATTATATGCAAAAACATCCAAATACTGCTTTGGAGTACAAGAGGTTGGAATATTTGGGTCATATTATTATCTCATGAGGGTGTTAAAGTAGACCCTAGCAAAATTAAAGCCATTAAGGAATGAGGAAGTCCCCACAACCATAAAGCGATTCCGCGAGGATTTCTCGGGTTAACGAGAATTATTATCGCAAGTTTGTTAAGAATTATGGGAGAATAGCAACACCTCTAACAACATTATTGAAGATGCATTTTTCATGGACTCCACGAAGCAACTAAGGCCTTTGAACATCTTAAAGAGGCAATGTGCCTAGCACCCGGTCTTAGCTACGCCGGACTTCACAAAAACCTTTATTGTGGAATGAGATGCCTCGGGAAATCGTGTCGTCTTGTTTTAATGCAAGAAGGAAGACCCATTGCTTTTGAAAGTCATCCAATCAAAGGAAAGTGTTTACAAAAATTTATTTATGAGAAGGAAATGTTAGCAATGCATACAAGAAATGGAGAGACACACAATGGGAAGACATGGCAATTAGCGATCATGATAGTCTTAAACACTTTTTGGAACAAAGACTATCTTCAAAAGAGCGACAAAAATGGGTCACAAAGATGTTGGGTTATGACTTTGAAATAATCTACAAAAAGGAAAGCAATGTTGTTGCGGATGCATTCTCAAGAAAGAACGAAGATGTCGAAGCATTGCTTTGTGCCATTTCTATTATCCAACGAGATTGGATAACGAAGCAAAGATGAATGGAAGAAGGACAAAGATGTATGGACACTCATTCAAAAATTGCAACAAGATCTAGTACATACGATACATTTAGTTGGAAAAATGATTCCTTATGGTACAACGATTGCTTATATCTTTGTAAGAATTCCCAACTAAAACGAAAATTCCCGTGTCCGTGTTTTACGTGTTGGACACGAAATATGACCTAAAACGTGTCCAATACGTTTTCGTCAATCTCCGAAACCGGAATACGTGTCCTCCGTTTCGTGTCCTTAAATAGAATACTCGTGTCCTTCGTTTTAGCATTCGTGTCCTTAAATAGAATACTCGTGTCCTTGAATAAATACTCGTGTCCTTGAATTTGGCACTAAAATCTATTGCTTCGGATGTGATATGGATTGGCAATCTTATTGAGGATGCACACCATATCCGAAATTTTGTCTGAACCATACCAATGCTCTCACAATATATAAAGAGTACACACATCTATCATTGTTGAAGATTGCGGATACTCGGTTTGCTTCCTCATTCATGATGCTTAAGAGGTTGAAGGAGTGAAGGCTACTCTTGAGGCCATGGTTATTTCGGATCTTTGGTCTTTTTGGAGAAAAGGCAGTCAAAGAGCTGCTTCAAAAAAGGTAAAGGACACGGTGTTAGATGATGGTTGGTGGGGAAGGTGGATCTTACCATAAAGATCATGAACCCTATCATTTCTTTCTTGTGGTTTTGCGGTCTGGTCGGCCGATCTTAGGAGAGGTTTATGAGGAGGTTGGGATTCCATGATTAGTGTTTGTGAAGACTATTGTTATGGAGAATGAATGCCACGAATGAGGACATCGACGAGAGGCTTATGGTCCACCATACGGGGATATTCTTATCTCTAGGTGGGATAAAATTGCACTCCTTTGCATTGTTTAGCTCACTCTTTGAATCCCAAGTACTACGATCGAGTGGCTCTAGTGGTGGGACCTCACACGGATACCCTCCTCACATGGATGGAGAGATTTCACGGGGGAGGAAGACAACATTCGAAGGATATTTCAAGATAGAGTCTCTTTTCTTGAGGTGGAGGAAGGCTTTGTAGAGTTCTCCACTTTGGCACTAGGAGATTTGGCGGGTATGATGTACTTGAAGATAGGGGAGTCAAAGATGCCTATCTTGGGTGGGCAACTCATGAAATGACATGCTAATACAACAATTAGTGTTGAGGTCCTCTCTCAAGTTACTCCATCTTCTTGTTGTGAGAGGAATTGGAGCACTTATGGGAATCTATATAGTTTGAAAAAAGTGGCTTGAGCAATCCGGGCGAGACAATGGTGACATGTGCACACCAACCTTCGTCTTATTTATGAGCGAGAGCGAGGAATAGGTGAAGGGGAAAGACAAAGATGTGGGATGTGTTTCACGATGATATGGGCTTGGACGATAGTGTTGAGTTAGGCGTTAGCCAACATGGATTTAATGACCCGGTGCTAGAGCCGGTGACTTTTGATGATGAGTCTCTTGGTCATCCTCCACGGCAAATGCAACGGACGCGAGGATATCTTGGATTGGGCATAGAGGAGCGAGGAGTTAGAGTAGGGTCGGATGGGTCAGATCAAGATGGCAATGGTAGTGATCGTGATTATGACATGGAGGAGGACATGGACTATTGATAGAGTGATGAGTCGTGGACTTGTGGCTAGTGACGTGGTTCCTACTTATTTTGTATCTACTTTTTGTATTTTCTGTGGCATTCCCTCGGTATCTATGTCTTGAAACCGGTGAATACATTTTGATTTTGATGACTTTTTAGAAAATATGCATTTTATCATTTATGGTTTTAATATCTAAGTTCTTCTAAATTTCAAGTTATTGTTATGGTTTAAATTTTAAATTTTAATGACTCTGATCACGAGTCATTGACTTATTGACTAATGACCATGGTTTTAATGACTATTTAGTATTTAGTATTTCTTATGTGCTTGTAGCCTTGAAGTTGTAAGTTGTAAGTTCTAACTTGTAAGTTGTATAATTGTAATTTACTAATGAGAGGGAATTTTGAATTTAAAGTGAAATTTCAAGAAAGTATAATTGTGTATATAAATATATATATATATATATTTTTTAAATATAAATAAAACGTGTCCTTCGTGTCTGTTTTCGAGGTCACGGTGTCACCGTGTCGAATACTCGTATTTACGTGTCCTCCGTGTCTCGTGTCCTCGTGTCATGTATGACTTAGCTTTTCTTCTATTTTTTGGAGAGTTTGGTTACACAACACAAGCTCTTGCTTCTCCTGAGATACGTACATTGATAGTGGGGCTTTATCACATAACGCGGGAATACGAGAATGTTTCTCAAACTACCAAGAAAAGTGATCAACTTTAAAATCACCGTGGGAAATAAGGCAAAATGTTACCCTATTGGAAGAGGTACCATAGTATTTCAATCGAGAAGTTGGTAATAAGCTTCGGGCCACTAATGTATTGCATGTGCTTGGTTTGGGGATGAACTTACTCTCGGTGTCGTAACTTCAAAACAAAGGCTATGACGCTTACTTCATTGGCAATAGAGTATATGTCAAACACCTTAGTTAGAAGAAAGCACAAATTAGAGTCGGGGAGAAATAAACTCTACAAGTTACAACTCGAATCCCAGTAAGCGATAAAAGCAACAGCGATGAGAAGGACTTGAATGAGATATGGCACGGGGAGAATGGGCACTTGCATCATGGGGCGTTAAGAATTCTCAAAGAAGTTGCACGCGGGAGTTCCAAAATGAGAACCAAGCGAGACGATGTTTGCGAGAGGTGCCGTATTGGGAAAGTATGCCAGAAGCTGACATACATAAACAACAATAGGGCTAAGAGTGTGTTGAGCTTAATACACTCGGACATCTGGCGGGCCAATGTCCACTAAGAGCTCGTAGTGGTATCAAATATTTTGTCACTTTCATTGATGACCATTCAGAAGACCTGGATCTACTTTACGAAGACGAAAGGACGAATTCTTTGGCCAATTCAAGGTGTTTAAAGCTTTGATAGAGAATGCGACGGGAAAGCGGATCAAGACATTGCGATCGACCGGTGGTGGAGAGTACATGGATAAAAACTTCACGAGTTACGCACAAGGAAGGCATTAGAGGAGAGTGGGCCCACTCGTATGTCCGGAGCAAAATGGTATTGCGGAGGCGGAAGAATGGGAGCTATTGTCGAAGTTGCGAGGGCAATGATGTACGATCAAGACATGCCCAAATTTTTGTGGGTTGAAGCTTGTAATACAACGTACGTACGAACATGATTCCTCATAATGCATCGGAGTAAGATCACGCCATAAAGTGTCTTCAGCGTGAAAAACTGATGAGCACTTTAGGATCTTTAATGATGCGACATATTGTCATGTGCTCGAAGAGGAAGAAGGTTTGGATAAGAATGCGGAAAAGGGATATACGGTGGGATATAGTGAGAATGCAAAAGGCTTCACAGGTATACACATTCTGACGGCGGAAGATTTTGGTACACAACGAGATGTGAAATTCATAAAGGAAAGGGCCTTTAGAAAATCTAGAGATGCCTTTTGCTACGCGGTACGAGGAGGATCTCTTTGGTCCAACCACAACGACTGCGAAGGGTAATACAATTCTTTGTCAAGGCATGGGGGATCAAGGGATACATCTCCCAGGGACTTGCGGGGAAGGAGAACAAGTGGATCCACCCACTACCGGTGAGTAAGACGAACCAAGGAATTACGACGGTCGAGGGATGCAAAAGAGATTGTTAGAGCCCCCCGAAATGAGAAGGGCGGCACGGACAACCTGAGGGTACCAAGCTTTGGTAGCGTAGGTTGGAGAACCATCTAGTTTTCGGGAGGCATCTTAGCACCGGGGATGGGTTGATGCGATGGTGGAGGGCGCTCCATCGTGAATGATGTTTGGGAAGTGGTTCCCGGACCTCGGGACAGTTAGTTGTAGGTTCGAGATGGATCTACAAGATCAAATATCTTGCGGATGGCAACATCGAGAATTTTAAAGCCAAGTTTGTGGCCAAGGGGTACGCTCGGAGAGGATAGATTGAAGAGACCTTCGCCTTCGTAGCCAATATACTTGTATTAGATACGTGATATCCCTTGCTGGCAGATGGGATGTGAGATTCACTAGATGGACGTCAAGGCTAACGTTCTTGAATGGGGTGATAGAAGAAGAAGTATATATTGAACAACCAAAGGGGTTTGAGATGCATGACGGAAAACTCATGTGTGCGGCTTGAAAGACCTTGTGTGGGCCAGAAGCAAGCCCCTAGAGCTTGGTATGGTCGAATTGACAGCAACTTCTTGCGAGGAAAATGGGATTTGTCAAGAGATGCAAATCCCCAATCTTTACTATCTTAGAGTAAGGATGAGCCTCTTATATTGGTGCTGTAGATGATCTATTTCTAACGGGATCCTTCTAGGTTCATCGAGTACAAGGAGAATTTAGGCTCGCGGAATTTGACATGAAGGATCTAGGGGCGATGCATTATTTTTGGGGTTGGAAGTTTGGCCAGAAGGGTGAAGTTCCTTGGTCAAAGAAGATATACTACGAAGTTTTGAAAAGTTTTAGATGGAGAATTTGTAGAACCATCGCTACTCCAATGATTACCAATTGGAAAAATTGACATGTACGAAGATGATGAGGTTGATCCTACATTGTATAGGCAGCTCATGGGTTCTACGATCATTATCTGGTAAATACGAGACCAAACATACGATATCTTGTCAATAGTCTCGGTCGGTACATGGTGGACGGAGTTAATGGTGGAACCTAGGAGGGCTCATTGAGCGGCAACCAAACATGAGCTCTCGAGATATTTACAAGGAACAATTGACCTTGGGCCCAGAAATACACGAGGCAATGACATGAGGTTGAGTGGGTTCCATTGACGCGGTCAGAATTTGGGAGCCCGATGGGTGGAAACGATTGCAGTGGGTACTATTTCAATGTTGGATCGAGGGATAAACCTCACAGTGCGTGAAATAGAAATTGTGGCCCTAAGCTCCACAAAAAGGCGAATATATGTGACGACAAGCATGACCAGTGTTAGTATATGGATTCCAAGAAGGCCAAACGTGAACACTCGACGAGAAGATGGAGGTGACCAACATTCTATGTGATAATCAAAGTTGCATCAAGCTCTTTGAAATCCTGTGATTCATGATCGGTCCTAACATTGACATACGGTGTCATTTCATCGGCTTGTGTCCAAAGGGGAGAGTATGCTGGTGGGTACACTCCTATAGGAGAACAAGTGGATATCCTCACAGCTCTGAAGGCTAAGTTTGTCTATTTGGAGAAAGATGGGGATGATCAAGAGTCGATTTCGGTAGGAGGAATGATTGGTTCGGGGATTCAAGGTTGCGATTAGAGATGAGGCGGTGGCAGGTGATAAGTGTCATGGCGGTAGTACGAACGCGGCAATTCCCTGGGGTGAGGGCAACGACCGGTACATTAGCGGTGAGGATGCTTCAAGACAGAACATCATGTAGTAGGCATTTTGCTAGAACACTTTCCTCGCTAAGAGGGATTGTTGATTTGTAGCATCGAGGAAAGTGTTCCAAGTCTCAAAATTTGTAAGGAGGCTTGGACATCGGTATTCCAAAGAACCCGAGAAACCGTTTGCGGAAATTCCACCTTTCCGGTTTATGTTTTATTAAAATAATTAATTATTTTAATGTAGACCTAGCTAAACTTGGGAAATTAAATAATTAATGAGTGTAATAAAACAAAGTGTGAATCTTCTAGAAAACGAAGATCAAGTCAAGTTTTAATCTTGGCCATTGATTAAACTTCTAATGCGAAGTGATTGATGCAGTAAATGAGAAGATTATAAAGGAAGGCAGGATCATTTGACTTATTTGGAGCATACATAGTAACCCGAAGGAAGTCGATTATGAAGGAATAGAATGGGTACAGGGGAGAGTTGCGGCCAGATTAAAGAGGCAAAAAGAAGGAGAGGGAGTCAGCGGTGACAAAGGTCGAGGGAGAGAAGGACGCGAGAGGGCCATAGAAGGTGGCGCGGAGCAGTAGCGCCGAGAGCCCATGCGAGTGACGTGAATTTGTGCGGAGAGAGAGACATAGAGTGACGCAAAGGGAGGCGGAGGATCTTCCGGGTGTCAGAAAATCTCCATAAGGATCCGGAGAATTTATCTCGGGTGTTTCTAAAGAAGTCTGTAATCTTTACCTTGTAAAGAATTTAATTGCTGAAGAATAATATATAAACCCTCATCTACTGCACCGGTTTTCCCCATTGGGTTTTTCCGGGGACAATCGTCCAAAAATAAGTGTGTACATGTGATTGATTTTTTTATGCTTATATTTCTTACTGTTCCTTTCTTTGCATATACTTAAGTGAATGCTGTAGTAGTATTTATTTATTTACTGGAAGAGAATTCTGTAAATTGTTATTTAATTGTGAAATTTAGATTCTCTGGTTAAATTCAAAATTAGGGTATTAGACTAGTTATGATTGTGTCCATATTTGTCTATTTGTAATTATATGTGTGCACTGTGCTGTTATCTTCCTCTCTCTTTGCTCTCTCTATCCTTCTCTGAAGTATTGCAACTGAGGAATTATTCTGTTAGGTTCACTCTGTTAGGGGCAATTGCCTAGTCTATAGTTTAACTGATCATGTAACATCTGTAACAGTGGTTGCCTGTACTTATGTATGAATGACATCTAGAATGACCTGCTATGGTATTCTTTTGTCTCACACCCCTGTTATCTTTATCTCTTTACTGTTTCCATTTATATGCCATTTTGGCAGCCTGCATTGAGATCTGGATGCTTGAGGCATCTTCTAAATACGTTTCTGTGATTGCTCCTTATTGCCACGTAAGTCCTTTTCATAATAGTTGATTTGTTTCCCAGTTATTACTACTGAATTTGAAATATAACTAATAGAATCAATGGATTGATAAAATTTGCAGAAGAACTGCAGGGTTGAATGGTTAGCCAAAGATTCTCTACCAGAGTTGAATACTGCATCTGGTCTTTTGTTTGAATGTTGGCCAATGTTTTTTTCTTTAATTAGTTGTATTTGATTTGTTACTCAATTAATGGTTCAAAGCTTCCTGTTATGCAGGTTTACCCACGATTGAGCCTGGCGCTCTATTCTAGTTTCTCTTGAAGCTAAGGTTCTTTTACAAATATATCACTCATGAATGACTTGTTGAAAACTGTTGAGGCATGCTGTGTGTCAGATAGTGGTTTGCATGATTTGATTATCGGTCTAGATATTGTTCCACTAGGTTGAACATGGATAGCAGGCTACCATTGTCAATATTTCACTATTTGGGCTTTGGACTGTACCTGGGCATAATTAGTTTACCAATTCACCTGGCTTGATGGTATGTGTGCTTGTGTTACAGCCAGGGTATGAAGTTCTTGTTGTGGACTTTCATATTGCTAAAGCCTGCTTCCCATGAAAAAATAGTAAGCATGTACTTCAAAATCATTTTATTGTGGCATACTTATTTATGCTGTTGAACTGTTGCTGTGTATTCTACTTTATAAATAAATTGTTGAAGCACTTTAAGGTAGATTTCCAATGTTTTGATTTCTTATTGAAATATGTTGAATCATTGGAAAATATTTGGTCTATTTTCCAAAGTTTATAGTGTTTCATATTGCTAATTTTGAAGAAGAAAACGTGATTATGTACTTACTCTGTCACATGGTTAGCAGTGTAATTTGTTATCATGGTTAAAGGTGGACTATTGACTTTCTCGCAGTACAAAAAAAAAGTTAGAGATGTATATAAGTCATAAAAGTTTCCTGCAATACATCTGGTGAATAAAAGTTTGCCTTACCGACTTTGTTGAATGTTTTGTCGTAGCTATCCCTCTTATTGTTTATATTAGTTCTTTTCTGTAGATGTGGGTTTGTATTACAAATTTACCCAGCTCGAGTTTTTGACTTACATTACAAATTTACAAATATTAAAATCCTGGAGCAGGCAAAATGAGATATGAATACCAATGTGGTACAGTCTTTGTTGATATTTGCTTAGCTTGGCGAGGTATTTAAAATATGAAAATTTCTAGAATATGACTTGTGCAGAAACCCTACTTGATTAAATCTGGATTTGCTACTTCTCCTACTTAATCAAGTTATTAATCTGAAATTTCAGCATTAACATCAAAGTAAACACATCAACCGGTTCTCCTGAGATACAGATCTAGAACTGAATACATGCACATAGACAAAGCGACACGAGAAGATTTTTTGGACAAGCTTGTTCCCGGAAAAACCCAATGCAAGAAAACCGGTCACTTTTAGGTACCTTTGGAGGTTTATATTATTAAGTAGATTTTGAGTACAACAAATCACGGGCACCTTCTTGGTTAACTTTGACGAGAGAAAACTAAAAATGCGTAGCAATACCTCGAGTTCCGGAGACGGGCTTGGGCCGATTCACACCCTCCAAACGGTTACGGGAACTCATCCCCTTTACGTGACGGAAACCCCAACCTTTATGCAGAAGGCCTGCGTCTCGGCTTGCTGGCCTGCGGGTGCCCCCGCTATTTGCTCGGGGAGTGGGCTACGTTTGTCTGCTGTCTTTGCCCCTAGGCGGGCCCTATGAGCGCGAGCGCACTCCTGTTTGCCCTTTACGGGCTGCGCCCAGCACTTGGGGGGGTGTACGGCCCATTGCAGGCGATGCGTAGTTCTTTGCCCTCTGTTGATGCGAGGCTAGCACCGCTTCTCGCCTCTTGCGACTCTTGGCTCTGGGATCGGATCATCCCCTTAGCCAATACTGCCCTCGGCTATGGTGAAACTCTTTTGGAAATTCTTAGCAAACCACGCCCTAGAATTCTAGCTTAGTCTCGGTCTTTCTGCCTCTCTATGTGTTCTCCAAGCCCCGACCCCAAGCCTTTCCTTTATACTTTTCTCGTTGGAAAACCAAGGGAATGTGATCTAATTTTGATTCGACGACTAAGATTAAAGAAAGCTTGATTTGTGTGACTTAAGTCATTTCCATCATGTTTAAATTAATTATCTTCAATATTTTAATTTTCCTAAGTTAGACTTGGGGTCCTTAAATAAAAATATTAATTAATTAATTTTCTCTCAAAATGGGATGGAATTTCTCAAATCCCTTTTTGGGTCTTGGAGATCTCATGTACTCTAGTCCCTCCACAAATTTTGGGAGCTAGGGCACATTCGAATCTACCCCAACACTCTGAAATCTCAACACTCCCTCTTAGTGAGGAAAGTGCTCTAGCGCAACACTACTTCACCACAGGCTACTGCATTGATCTCGGGTACGGAGTCTGCAACGGCGATGCTTGGCTTGACGCCCTTCATCCAGCTGTATTTGCTCCTGCTCTCTTGTATTGCGCCCCATGAAGCTACCGTCAACTGCTACATTCGTACTACATCTCCCTCTCAATCTCTTTTGCATTGTCTCTTTTGCAAACTCTTTCTTGCAATTCGATTCTTTGAGAGAAGCAAGCTAATTCTGCCCAATCTTTAGCGGACAAGTCGGTTGGGTTGCATCCTCATCGAGCTCCATGAGGGCTGTGCTCTGTTGTACTCTGAAGCCACTCGCGGCTACGGCTACGCCTGCGTAAGCCAACCTACACGCTGCTTGAAGTCCCATCAACCCCTGCGCTATCTTTAACTCTGTTCTTGTTGCATACGCAGCTGCGTTGCTCCCTCTCGGCATCCGGCTACGCCTCTTGCTCCATCCATGATCTTACGCACCCACTACTCCACTTGTCCGCTATCGTCTTAAGGCTTTTGTAGCTCATATGTGATCCATGAGTTGGGCTACTCCAAGGATCGTCATCAACCCTCTATCATTGCTCTACAAATCCATGTCGCCGCACTTTCGTGGTTCATGAGCGCTCATGGCACGTCATCTTCGTTGCCATCGTCGCCACAATAGCCTTGGAGGTAGAAGCTTCCTTGTCCTTCTTCTTTTGACGGCAGTTGTTGGCGAAATGTCCTAGTTCCCCGCACTAGAAACACTTGATCTTTGATAGATCATGCTTCTTACTCCTTGTCGCCTCTTTGATGCCAAGGTTGCATCTTCTTCCTCTTCCTTCTTCACTTTACTTGATTCGGTCTTTGTCTCTTGTCTCTTGGTGAACCAACGAGTTCCTCTTGACGGAGGATCGCCCACATCTTTGTCCCAATTGGGAAGGTTCGCTTTGCCCAGATACTTTGGACACAAAGTTTCCCGAGTCCTCTGTGACGGCATTGAGTGCAATCCTCACCATCATCCTCCTCCACTTTCGGTCCCATGGCCGGTCAGCGGTCACGATCGCACATGTCCCCGAAAAGGAAGGCTCGATTTCTTCTCCCTTGGCCATCATGAATAACCTCATCGGATTCTCCGGAAGCATTCTCCCTGCGGGACGGTCTTCCTTCATATATGGCCAGTTAAGGCTTTACATCTCATTAATTTGTCTTCTTTTTAAATTTTGTGTGGTACAACATGATCCTTAACCCCGTCCATTATGAAGCCTTGGCATGCCGCTTTGCTTCTTCTTGCTTCTCGGGAGCTTCACATCGGTTGGCGTGGCTAGGACTTTCTCTTGCATGCTCTACGAGACTGTATGCCTCCATGACTACCGAGGATTACGGCCTTCCGGTACCAAGTTGGACGGGCTTGTCCAACCATCTACGATCATGTAGTCCATGAGGGACCATACGCTCGGTAAATGCGTACGGAACTAATCCTTCTCTCTATGCTAGAGACCGGATCTAGGGCCCTTGGGGAAAGGCACCTACTGCTCCGTCGACAAACGACTTCCTCTTTTGGAAGTACGCAAATCACAATGAATCGGCTCTCTCTTCAATCCTCGATCCAAACTCTAGATTTCTTTGTAAATTTGAAATCCTCTTTGAAGGCATTCTCCTCTCACTCTTTGTCGAGTAGTGCTCGGGCTAATTTACGCACCTTGATTAACCCCACCAACCATTGAAGCTGCGCAACACTGTGACCTCTGAATCAGCACGGCAATTTGCGTCACCTCGTGGCCCAGCCTCTGCGTGAACGAGAGAATCCGGCAACATCTTTGTCATTGCTATGATAAGTAAGTGAACTCGCGTGGAAACTCGTGGAGATTGCGTCTTGCCTTGCGTGACTCTTGCTTCCCTTTCTTTCTGTCCTCTCTAGCCCAACTACCTTTGAAATTTCTTCTTCCTTTCTTGTTGCTTTGCAGCAAAGTTCTTGATCTTCTTGTGATGATTCAACTAATTTGCAATCGCTCGATACCATGTGAAAATTTACGCTGAATATGACTTATGCGAAACCCTACTATTAAGTCTGGTTATACTTATCCTACTTAATCAAGTTATTAATGCGAAATTTCAGCATTAACATCAAAGTAAACACATTAACTTGATTTCTTCACGGATATAGATCTAAAATTGAATACATGCACATAGACAAAGTGACACACAAGATTTTACGGACAAGCATCCCGAAAAAACCCAATGCGGGAAAACCGGTCTTACACGGCTATTGAAGGGTTTATATTATTAAGTAAATTTTGAGTACAACAAATTTGGGCACCTTGCGGATTGTGACGAGAGAAAACAAAAAATGCAGCAATACCTCACTCCTGGAGATGGAAAAACTGGACCGATTCACACACTCAAACAAGATTTACAAATCTCGGGCCCTTTTTGCATCTTCAAAAATCCCAACGCCACCACGAAGGCCTGCGTCGGCTTTGCTAGCTGCTTGGTGCCCCTTGCTCGGGTGAGGTTGCGTTACCCAGTAGGATTTCTTGTCTGCGGCCCCGCCTAGGCGGGCTGCGTAGCTACGGCCCCGCACTCCCCTGTTTGCCTGCGGCGCCTAGGCGGGCTGCGTGGCTACGGCGCCTCCTGCTGCCTCTGCGCTGCCTTTCTAGGCCCGCGTAGCACCTAAAGCCTTTGCCTTCTGCCCCTTGTTCTGCTGGCATGCTTCTTTGCCCTCTGCTTGTTGCTGCGACTCACCGCCTCTTTGCCTTTTGTTGTCTCTTAATGCAGGATCGGATCATCCTCTTAGCCAATACTACCCCCTCCCCTCAGTAGAAACACTTGAAATTTTTAGCAAACCACACCCTAGAATTCCGGCTTAGTCTAAGTGCTGCACTTGTGTGTGTTCTCCAAGCTGACCCCAAGCCTTTCCTTTATACTTTCTAGTTGGGAAACCAACGACCATGATCTAATCTTGATTTCACTAGTTAAGATTAAAAGAAACCTTGATGCGTGTGACCTAAGTCATTTCCATCACATGTTTAAATTAATTACCTTTAATGTTTTTAATTTTTCCTAAGTTAGACTTAGGGTCACTTAATTAAAATTATTAATTAATTAATTTTCTCTCAGAAAGCCCCGGATGGAATTTCTCAAGTCCTTTACACGAGTCTTGGAGATCTCATGTACTCTAATCCCTCCACTTAGTTTGGGGAGCTAGAGCACATCTGCAGTACCCAAACACTCCACAAATCTCAACGGCGGGCCGATTTTTTAGGCATACGAGAAAACACGCCTAAGACATCCTTAACCTTAGAAACTACTTTAGGGATTAAAGCAATTTTTATAAAACATAAGTGAGTTAATTTAATGAAATGCAAAAGTATTTTCATTAGTGAATTAGATGAATCTTTATCGTAGATCTCAAGTGAGGGTGAGATCTAATCTCAAGCTTGTCCATTACTTTTGAGATTAAGGTTGTGGATTTGGTCATCACTCAAGCTTATAAAATAAAGGCTAGGCTAAGGAGAAGACACACAAGACATCTTGAGCACAGATGTAGTGAGTGAAATCTGCAGTAGGAAGTTGATTGCAATCTAGAACTTCTAATGATGATAATTAGTTGTGACAATATATTTATGTTTTACTTCATTCATTAGGTCATCAAGCAATTATACAAATACAATGCACAAAGAAACAAGAAACACTAGAATTAGGCCATTGTACGGCGAAACCACAAAGAGGGGAAAATATTTAATCCTTTGTTAATAGAATCTTAGTTAATAAGGAAATCCAAATCATAAGAAGCCCGTACAATGTAAAAACCAGTCTTCCATTTATGACAACCTCCATAATAACGGTGGTCTCCCATAAGTCTATCACAATGTTTATCCCCAAGGCGCCACTAAGTTCTGCCTATAAGGAAGTGCTCATAAAACGAGATAAGGTTCTCGTAAGAGCCAGCGTCTACAAATGTATATTACAATAACTCACATCAACACAAAATAGACTTCCTCGAGGCTCACATTTCACAAAATTATAGTGCTCTATGTAGCTCGCATTTGACGATTAGTATAGTGCCTTTTTCATAATATCATATTTAGTGTTTTAAAATTCGACTCGAGTTAGAAATGGCCGAGGGTGGTCGCGACTCCCGGCTACGACTCGGTATCGACTCGGCTTGATTCGGTTTCAATGACTCTTTTTGTAAAAAATATATTAATTATTATTTTTTTGTAAAAAAACATAATTTTAAAGATTTTCATTCATGTTTCCAAATACAAAGCATTACAATATAGACAAAAGACAATATATGATCAAAGTAGGCTCATGAATATATCCATTATGTCAAAATTGCATCCGAGCGCAACTGTCCAATACATGATGACGATATAGAGATCAAACAAAAACATAACCAAGGAGGCTCTAAATGGCCTCTACAACAAAGTTTGAATAGTCACTACTCCTAGACATACGACAAGCCAATGTCCTCTTCCACAAACTACGACGAGCCGCTCGCTCCTCTGAATCAACATCCTCGATTGGAACTATAGCGCTACCGCCACGAGATAAACAAGTTATCGCGTTCGTCGTGGGCGACTAGAGGAAGTGCACCGTAATGCACAGGCGGAGGGCTTGGAGATGGGCTTGCTACTAGTGGATTTGCATTGAGCGAGAGGCTCTAGCGTATGAAGTCCATCCCCAAACCAATATCCTCATCAGTCAAACTACGGTAGACAAGACTCCACTACCCAATTTGATGTTGGATCATCTGCTCCAACACAATGGGATCGAATCGGGTCTTTGTTCTGACAATTGGTTGTGTCTTAGTCGAAGGTTTTATTGGACATACACTAGATCATTTACATACTTTTTTGCTCGAAACTCTTTCTCTTCTTTGTGTGAATCCTCTAAAGAACGGACCAATTGCGCTCACACAGGTAACGCAAGTTTGACTCAAAATGCGGATTGCAAACCTCTCTGCAATTCGGGACAATGGCTACAAATACCTCCCACCATTGTCTTTGCAAAATGAGTTTTAGTTAGCTCAACAAATTATATCCAACTTTGAAATTGAAATTATAAACAATTATACAAAATAATAAAATACGAACGTGAAAATTGAAATTCATTGTCTCTGAGTGATTTGATTCCCTTGCAATCCTTGCAGGTTCTTTATAAAGATACTTGTGGCTTGGAAATTTGAACAAAAGTGATTTGATTGTGTATCGCAATTGGGCACTCTTTTTGGGGACCATGCGATCAATGCGGTCAATGAATCCATCTCCCAACCTCCCAAGTCAAAGCTTTTGCTTCTGAGCTTTATAATGATACCTTGGGTTCAAAAAATACCCCGGTATGTATAGGGCAATGGAGTTGATTGTTCTACCTTTGATCAATGATTGCCCAAATGGGCCCATACTTACCCACTCTATCCCTTTGTTGCCCTTATTTGCTCCTTTGTGATCCATAGCCGTAAACCCATGCTTGATCTTTCCCCAATCCACCAGCAACACCTTAACAGGTGGCTCTGACTAGTTTCACAATCTCTTTTGCCTTTTTCCAAAATATTTCTTCATTAACTTTCTTTTTCACATCTTTGCCATCTGTTTGAACCCCTTACATTCATTCCATTTATCACTAGAAAACAACTTTTGCAAGTTTCTATGTTGGGCAAGCATAGATTGCAATGTCAAAAAATGTGTTGCAAATCTAGTGATAGCGAGGGCCTAATTATTTCTTTGCCCTCTTGTGTGTTTCCTCATCGGATTCGGAATCCATGAGTGATTGTAAATATATTTTGTGATGCTTTGGGCATGCTCTATAGTGTTCTTGATCCGATCTATTTTGCCAATATCCTCAAGCATGAGGTCTATACGATATTACCTTTTATGGGGTCCAAAAGATGGTTGGGTGTCTTTCCTCCAACAATTTACCGGCTTGAACATAGTTAGAGGCATTATACGCTTGATGATTTGAATAACATTTTCCACCCCCACCTTTTCAACAACCTCATCAAAAATTTGAAACAACAAGTGTCCATCTTTCACCCTATCGGATGCATCAGCCGATTTTAGAAACATAGTTCCTCGTGGGCAAAAGACAAGAAAGTTTATGATGGTACGATTCAGCAGTCAATCCATCCATGCGACATGATGGTACGTCACAGTATGTGCCCATGAGTTTTTGAAATCTTTCAAATAATCATCAATGGACACGGTCTCTTTTTGCAAGAGATCCTCTTAACTCATGCATAGTAGGGCCTTTGAAGCTCTTTCCGGCAACATATATGGCATCGAACATAGGTTCATAATATGGTGAACGAGTAGCTGAAAGAATATCAACATCATACCACCTAGCAATGTAATCACAAGCAACATCTCTCAATTCTTTTTTCCAATGACGAGTCTAAAGTGGGCTACACTTGACCTCTACTTGGAGGACTAGGACCATGCACTATCGGAAGGGAGAAGAGGGTATGAAAAGACTTTTGATAGTACCCCTATTTCTCATTGCACCCTTACCCTTTCGAGAAATAGACTCCATAGAGAGAGGAACATAGCAAAAGGGGTCGATGCATTAGTGCAAGGGATAGATGAAAGAACCCTCATAATCAAAAGTTGGGTTGGCGGCCATCATGTATTGTATATTTCTCTTCCTCCCAATTTCAACCTCTGTTTCTTTTGCCTAACCCGTCTTCCTCAAACTTTTGAAATTGCTCTTTCAACTCCTTCCTAATTTCCCCAATACTACGCTTCACATGGAGTAATTTGGCCTCTAAGACTAGCCAAATGTAGTTTCGATGCATGAATGCCTTCTCCACCCCCCCTTAATTTTTCTCTTACGGAATTTGCAATGCATTTGATCATCAATCATTTTCAGCATATGCCTAAGCAACATCTTTCATTCTAGTGGTCATTTTGGGTAGGTTTTTGACTTGGAAAGAAAAGGGTTTAAATTTGAAAATGAAAACAAAAAAAGACTATTCATTCTATGTTCATTTCTTTCACCAAAAGCTGTGTTTTACCATTTCGAGATTTGCAAAAAAAATAAAACAAGTAAAGACAAATTTTAGAAGAGAAAAAAAAGCTCTAGGCTTTAACCTCCTTAATGCGGCTCCAACAAACCAACTCCTCAATGCTACTCCAAAAGCTTGTCCAAATGACTCATCCCTTTGTTGCTCCAAAGCTTGCCCAAAAGACTCCTCAAAAGTTGCTCCAAAACTAACTCCATAACTCTTCACAAATTCCTCACCTCTTGCTCACTCAAATTCAATGAGATAGATGTGAGGTAATGAAAAGGGTTGGGTAACTTAAATAGGATGGGGAGGGGTTAGAGCCATGCACAAAACCCTAACGGCAAAAAAATAGCGATTTGAAGTCCGTTTTACCTTTCGAGGGGCGCGGCCAACAGGTGACTAACTTTTGTTTAGCTCGGGCTCGGCCGAGTCGGCGGAGTTTGTGACCAAGTCGGATGAGTCGGTGTATAGCTTGGCCGACTCGGTCTGGCTGACCTCTGAACCGGTTTTCTACCCAGGTCGCCTTTGGCGGGGGGGTATGGCTCGGTCAACTCGGTTGGTTAGAGCCGGTCGGTCGTTTTTAAAACTATGATCATATTGCCTCGAGATGTCACCCATTAGTACGCCTAAGAAACCTGCGAATTTCCTGTCCATAGATGCTCGATGATTTGGTTTCCAAATGGAGGGGTGCTAGATACCAATATATACTTGTTTCTTCATCTGAATATGGGTCTCTAGTGACGACGACTTAAGTTTGGAGGTTAACTTGGCCAACTTGAAACAAATACTCTTCAAAAAAATGTAATTCTTTTCTTTTTTAATGTCCAAACGGGACATGACAATTTCTTTTTTTCTTTTGACCTTTTACATAACATTATGACGGCTTGGACCTAGTTACAAAATTCTTGATCCCTCTTAACTAGGGAGGTATTCATAATGACTATCAAATGTTCTCATGTTGAAGACTCCTATAAGAAAAGATTGTCGAAGATTAGGATAAGCATCATCATCAATATCATTACCATCATCAACCATAATGCCATAAGTAAGTTAGTACACACGGCGTATGGAAAAACAAGCTCGTGCAGGAAAGAGATCGAGCATGATGATGGGAGGCCACAACCTCTAGGACCATTCTCTACAATTAGGTCAAAGTGACATAGGGATAACCTCCCTAATCGAGTCACTATACAATGACACGAGAGATGATGTACGTCTCTATTTGGACTATTTTCCTATACACTTCAGTACAACCTGAGGGCTACAACCCTAATAAGGTCACTATACAATGACATAGGAAAATGCCTATCTATAGGACCATTCTTCCTAATTAGGTAAAAGTGACACGGGGACTACATCCTAATCGAGTCACTATACAATGACATACAAAGATTGTCAATCAACTGGACCATTCTTACTAATCGGCCTTTGTACTTGACATGGGGATAACCTCCCCTAATCGGGTCAAAGTACATGACACAAGAAAACCGCGATCCATGATGCTATCAAATCTTTCAAACCATACTCCCTAATTACGGTCAACGTACTTGACACGAGGATACCTCCCCAATTCCAAGTCAAAGTACAAGACACGGGGAGAAACCATATCCATGATAATATCAACATTCCTCTTAATCAAAGAGGCATCTCAAATTTTTGTAACTTGAAGATCATTAAGAATGAAAATTGCTACCGTTCAAGTTTTGATGCTTCCTTAAAACCCTAATATGCAAGATTAAAGAACTATAACAAAAATATTTGGAATCTTGTCTTCAAAAGATATGAAGGAGATACCGGAAAGATCGATCATCAAAATTGTTCGAAATTGACATATTCTTTGCTAGCATGGCTAGCGAGGTAATTTGGTTGCAAAAGCTCTTTGGAAGAGTTGTTTGAGCATGTCTTTGAATCTGTTGTGATAATTTGCGACAGCAGTGGGATCCGACTTTCGGAAAATCCCTTGTTTCATGACGGGTCAAAGCACTTCGAGATAAGATATCACTAAATTTGAGATATAGTGCAAAGCGATTGAGGCTCCAACACATCTCGGCGGTGAGCAAGTTGCGAGATTCTCCACGAAGCCTTTACCAAAGGGAAGTTCTTTGTCATCGGAGAACTTGGAGTTGTGGAGAAAAGTATCCCTTCAGGAAGGTATCTTGGGCGATCACGAACAACGAGCTTTGGGAACTCACAGGGACGTGGGGTACTCGTTGGAGCTATAGGGTTTGGAGGATCCTTATCATTTTGTCTGATTGATCTCCCCTAGTCCAAGTCGGGACTTGACGAAGTGCATACCCCAACTTGCATCCTACCCACATGTCGAGCTTGTTGGGATTACTACTCATCTAGCCATTGAGTGAGAAAACTTAGTTATGGAGGATCTTTACCTATGGCAAACGCATACGGTAAATTGATCTCCTCAAGTTCGAGATGCATGGTGTTCAACCACTTGATCTTGAGGATCATATTGGATATGTTGAGAAATCGAGGCAAAGATATTAGATGATTTCTCTTATAATGATAACTTCTTTTGAGAATTTTTACTTTTTTCTTAATTAGGTTCTTCTTGTACTTAATTATTATTATGTGTTCTTCTTCATCAAACAATTACCAATCCATAAAGAACAATGAAGCAAAGATGCAAGATGTAGGTGATTAGCCAAGGCCAAAATCTCTCCAACACGAGAGGAAAACCCACAAAAATTCTTCTTCTTATAGAATCTTCGGTTGACGAATTCCAAGACCTGGACCCTTGACAAAGAAGCCCTCCAAGACCAATTCAATAGCTTTTGCTTCGGCCAACTTCAACCTACAAAGCAATTGCAAGTTTGGAACAATAACTTTGACTTGCCTAGAAGCGCAGCTTCAACTTGCCAAAAACTACAATTTCGATTTTGCCTAGAAGCTGCAACTTCAACTCCAACTCCAACTAGAAGCGCAACGCAACCGAAGGAAACTACAAGCATTTACCTTTGATATGCCTGACGCAACTTCTCTTCTTGGCTTGGGTAGATTCTCTCTCTTAGAGAATTCGACTTCCCGAACAACTCTTCTTGGTGACCTAACTTCAATTACGCAACTCATCTTCTTTGCAACAACATGTGCACTAATTCCTTCGCACGTATATAGAGAAGTAGCCCAAAACCAAATCCAAAACTTCGAATTTTTCTCCTTCTTTAGTCTTCCTCTTCTTCTCACTTCCTTTCATCCTTAAGATCGAACTTGTGTGAGTGAGAGTGAGTTCTTCAAATGAGGCCGGAGTCTTCTTTATATAGGCTTCATATCAGGGTCAAATTCTTCCTTTGGGCCGATTAGAAGTTTCCTTAGGCCTACTTGAACTTTGAGCCATGACGAGTCTTGGAGGGTCTTTTGACTTGATTATGACTCAATACATTTTTCTTTACAATATGTAACATGCCCAAATGAGTCATTCATACATGACAATGACTCAACGACTTTATAACGGACCTAGAAGCATTCAATGGGTGCTTTGCCCTATAAAATAAATTCTCTAGAGCATGAAACCCATGCCTCAAGACTTAAAATAATAAATTTATTTGTCTCTTTTCATTAAATACATAAAAGTCATGATTACATACGTCATTATGAAGACCAAACTTAGTTACTAGTTACATATTTCACGCTCCTCTTAACTAGGGAGGTATTTATAATACGTACGAGGGACTTGGACATTCTCAATGCGAAGAATTCTCATAAGAAAAGTCGGATTGGTAACACATTGTATGGTATCATATCATCTAGCATTGTCACATAGCGAGGCCTTGACTAACAACTCTATCTCTCGACAAGATTAGAGCACGATCGACAAGATCGAGAGCACAATCTTGGCGAGACTAATGATTTATAGACAACTTCATCATGGTCTCTCTCGGAACATACACCACAGGTTCCTTAGAGTATGTTCCATCGGGGATATTCTTATCTTGGATTGCAAGTCTGAAAGAATATCTTTCCTTTACGACTACTCTTGCCTTCAATGCCCTATCTCATCCTCAAAGAGTATCGGATGCCGGATGCTTACCCAATCGTCCATTCCCTCTTCTTAAATGAAGACAAGAATGATGTGTCTATCTCTCCCTCTTAACTAAGAAGGACTTACCCATTCCAATGAAGGAATGTCCCCATTCCCATAGAAAGGAATGTACCCAAAGATCCCTCTTAATCGGGAACTTGACCAAGCTCCCTTTTGACCAAGTACTTACTTCCAACAACTTTATAGGTGGAGACCATGGGACGAACAAGCTGCTTGTAGTACTCCTTTTGATGTCATGAGTTTCTTGTTCTTCTTTATTCGGGGAGTCTTCATCCTTTGGGACTTCTTCGTAGGGCACAAACCATCCATCACTTTTTTTCATTTGTTATTCATGTCATCCTTCTTTCATGAGAAAGGATCCATTAGTCCATATCGGCCTTCCTTCATGCGTTGCTTCCTTTTTCATGTCATGTTTCCTTAAGGACCTTTCATCCTACCACATTAGCATTGGTTGTAGAAGACATCTATAACTCTTCCCTTGGTAACTCTTTGCAATAGCCCATCTAGATATTGTTCAAACAAATTAGAAAAATAAATCATTAAATCAAGATTACCTTTGTGATGGTCTTTTCATCATGTTATCTTCTGCTTGCATCAACATCTGCATACATATTGACACATCTCCAAAAGATATACGATGTCAAGGGTCTCTTTTATTTTCAAACTTCATCGGAATCTTCATGTCTTTTCCATGGAAATATCATAGTCAAATCTTCTAGTCCTTGGATGTTGATTTCCCTCTCCATATTTGCATTTTTATGATCTCTTCCTTGCACACATTTCCTCTCGGGAATTTCTAATTATAGTTTAATCAACTACCTCATACTTCATATGAGGACATATTATGTTGATTTCATCTAGTCAATGTGTGACTCATGCCTTTGCATCTATTCCAAATGAGGAGGTCAACTTTCTTTTGATCATGCTCTCGAGGTAGAGCATTTATTCTTGCAACCATATGACATGACTCGAGTTTCATCCAAATATATGCATACATACCTCATATCTTCTTTTAGGTCATCTTGACTTCCTTCAACAACTTCCTTGATTGAAAGAACTTCAATCCCTTGTCTCGCTTCACTTCTTTGACATCATATCATCATCCCATGAATATGATTGCAAATTCTAGAAATGAGATACATGCTTCTTAGTAGGCGAACCTTTCAATGAAGATTCCAACGGAGGATCTTGATCATTCTCACCCTACAAATGCTCCTTTGAATGATGTAAGATGAGCTCTATACTGAAGTGACTTTCCTTTTTCCCATAAGTACTACTTATGCTTCTAATGAGGTTACCAAGAGCTATATCCTTCTATAAGTGACAACCATAGACTTCTATTTACGGCTATATTTTACGCTTCTTTATGACGATTTGTTACTTTCAATCATATCATCTCCTAACTTGATGCATCCTATCATGCTTATAATGTTTGCTACCATGATAGCTTATTTTACAAAAAACGAAAAGAACTAGGTGGAAGACTTATCTCAATAGTAGTAGAGATCTTTTACTTCCTCCTCCTTTGATTTCTTCTTCCACTTCTTCGGTGATATGGGTTTCTTCCTTCCTCTTTTGTTGTTGTCCTTCTTGAGCTTAGGACAATCTCTACGGTAGTGCCCATAGTCTCGACTTCCATAGCATTGAATCTTTGACATATTGATCTTCTTTTACAGAGACAAAACTTCCAAATATCCCTTTGCTTCTTGACATGATAACAAATGTTTGAACTTTGTTTATTTGTATCGCTTTTTTTCCTTCAACTTGTGTTCTTCACTCTTGCATAGTGTCCATAAGTTATTGAAAAGTCTTTCTCCTCTTCATAGGCCTTTGATACAAGGCTTCCTTGTTCACTAGTTAGAGCATTTAGAACAATAGTAATAATTTCTTTATCGAATATCGCCTCTCTTAGATCTTGAAGTTGATTCCTATTTGTGATGCTTTAGTAAGACATGTAGATATCCCTTCATCCTTTGACACTTTCAAATTTTATAGTTCGGATCTCGGTGATACCACTTGTCCCATTAAGCTTTCGAGAGAATAAATCTACTAGATTATCATATCTCTTTTAATTTCTCCAACTCTTCTACATATGGGATGAGAGTATCCTTGATGGATTCTATGAGAATCCTTTGAGCCTTTAGATCCTTTTTCATATATTTAAATAATACTTTCTCTTCGATTGGTTTGGAGAATTTTCCTTTGACATGATTAATAACTTCATTTTCCTTGAGGAGTAGGTCGATCCTTCTTTGCCCTGGTGCAAGGAAGTTTGATGACCCAACGAACTTGTTGATCTCCTTGCAAAATGTATTTATTTTGCTTGATTTAGATATAGAAGAATAAATACTTACTTGTCAAGTGAAGATGAACCCCTCAACTTGATGCATTTGTTGATGATGATTGAGGATAGATTCTTGGTGATGCCTTGATGCTTCCTGATGCGGCAATGCCTTTGATCTAGCTCTCCTTGGATAAGTAATCTCCAAGATCTTTTAGATCGAAGTCCTTTCTTTTCTTGAGTAGTGATAACGTCTTTTGAGGTCTCCTTCCTTGCGATGATGATTTGAGCATAGATCCCAAGAATACTTTAGCTTGTAGAACTTTCTTCTTTGATCGATCTAGGGTTTTTGTCACTTCCTTTAAGATAACGAAGTAGCCTTTATTTTCAAATTATCCTGGGGGGTGAGAGAACCTCCTTGATTCTTTGATGCCCTTGATATTCTTATGGAACCTTGATTTTTTGAGATCATGATTGTCCCTTGTTGAGATGCCTTCCTTGCCTTGTTACCTTATCTGCGATACGTATTTGAGAAATCTAGGGCGGAGATATTAGATCATTTTGATTTCTCTTATAATGATAATTGCTTCTCACGACTTTTTACATTTTCTTAATTAGGTTCTTCTTGTACATGATTATTATTATGTGTTCTTCTTGTTGGAAAGTGTAACTATATTTGGTCTTCATAATGACTTGTAATTATGAATTTATGTAATGAATATGACAAAGATAATGAAATGTATTTGTAATACTTGCATCATGGATTTCATGAGGAAGGAAGTTTATTATAGGTCAAGACTTCTTCTTGATGTCTTTAGGTATTTGTCATCTTGTCAAGATAATGAGAGTCATGTAAATGAAGTGATGTTACACTTAGAAAATATCTAGAAAGTCCTCAGACAAGCACGGTGTTCCTCCTTGATGTTGGCCTCAAGATACACTATATATTCATGTTGGCTCACAAAATTAGACATATCGGTTCACTAGCAAAGGTCGACTTAATAGTTGGGTCGAACCAGCATAAATAGGTGCCTACGCACCTCGCATTACGGCAAGTAAGTCTGGCATATCTCTAAGATATTTAGACCAAAATCACAAGAGATGACTTCGAGTTTTGGGCACAGTTTATGTCTAAATTGCGGAAATTACGTTTCGGATGGATACAAGGCTCGGATGGGTACATGAAGGCTCATACGGCTCAAATGAGTACGGGAAAAGGCTCGGATGAATACAAGGCTTGGATAGTGTTGTGGCTTAGTGATGCTCTGTAGGTGATGTGGTTCGGTAATACAATGATGTGGTTAGGTGATGCTATGTTGTGGATCGGTAATATAGCCATGGCTTGGTGATGCAATGATGTAGCTCAATGTGCTACAAACACTACGATCAAACAACATTAGTCTTTGGTGTTAGGGTTGTCATCTTGTTATGATAGTGCTACAATCGATGCACAATGTTACACTCTTGGTAACAGGATGACAACGACAATGATGATAGTAATGAAGATACCCATCATGCTTTCACGTGTAAAAGAAGAAGATAGAAGGAGAAGAAGACAATCAAGAAAGTCGGTGTCTTGGTCTTGGGAGGTGCTAGATGAGTCCAAGGAGGTCATGGTCTTGGTATTCGTCGATTGAAGATCTATAAGAAGAATTACTTTCGGGGTTTCTTCTCCAAGTGGGAGAAGGTTTTGGCCACGGCTTGAAGAGCCACAACTTTGTCTCAAGTATTTTGATAATTGACTTGATGAAAGACATAATAAGCTAATGAAGATAAGATCTAAGTAATTGAAGCATAAGAAGTTCACAAGTAATTATCAAGAATAAAAATTTAAATTAAACGCCTAATTTCTCAACATGGAATTAGAGCTAAGGTGACGACGGGAAAGGGCATAGAGACACTCAAGGGTCGGGGTTCATGGAAGGCATCAAAGCAAATTGAAGGATCAAAATTGAACTCTAGATCAAAGAAGAAAGTCTACAACAACAAAAGTTTTGGATCCTATAAAAGGACCACAAAAGACCCTCATCTACAAAGCAAGGTAGTTGGAAATACTTTAAAGTTGAAAATTACGTCGGAGAAGGCAATGATGAACCCGACTCCTAGTCACACAACGGTTCGGACCTACGTATTTGATGAACAATATTAGATCACAATATACAAAGCGAAAAGGATTTTTTTAGAAGAAAGTTCGGATCTTCTTAATTGAAATAAATTAGAATTATTACAATGAAAAATGAAGTATTGTAGAATCTTGAAAATAATACGAGTTTAATTGTTAAGACAATATTATAGTACCATCCCAAGTGTGTCATCGGTTCATTGCCATCTCAAGGTATTGCCATCAAAAGCTTCAAGGCAAGTTACCTATCATTATAATGACCTTATCTACATCACTTGATCATCCCGAAACATGAAACCATCCTCATCAATCACCATCAAAGGAAGCCAAATCTAAAGGCTTTGACATCATAAAAGGAGCAATCTCCTATGTGAAGGAGGACTTTTCATTTTGAAGAAGGTGATTCAAATGGAGCTTCAACCATCATCAAAGTGATCAAGAAATTTGAAGATTTCATGTTCGCTTGTCAAGTAAGTATCTTTTATTCTACAATCAAATTTGATAAAATGATTTCGTATTTGCAAGGAGATCTATAAGTGGTTGGGTCATCGAAATTCCTTACATGAGAAGGAGGATAGATATAGTGGAAGTCGAAAGGAAGTCATTAATATCTATGGAAATGTCTCTAGTAGGTTAAAAATTGTTTGAATACATAGGAAGCGATCAAAGGACTCAAAGGATTCTTATGAAATCGATCAAAGGTCCTCTCTTCTACATGTAGTAGGATTGGGAGATGTCGAAAGATGCAATAAAGAAGGTCATACCACTTAGGCGTGATCTACATAAAATTGAAGAGATATCTTCATAAAATATCAATTATGAATGCGAGAGAAATGATAAAAGGAATAATCATCAACATTACGATGAGCAAGGTAACAAATGACCATAGGACTAGAAAGTTACCTTATCTAACAAATTATTAGCTTCTATATAGAAAGACAAGTTGAGGGCAAGAATGTTGAAAATTTAAGAACTCGAGACATTACAGAAGAAAAGATTGTATCACGAAAAGGATGGAGAGGCTTGAAGAAAGAAGTTCGGGAAAGAGGTAGTAAAAGATCTTTACTATGGTTAAGATAGTCTCCCTCTACTGAGTCTTTTCATGGCTCCTAAATCCTTTATAGGATATGACTACAATAAATAGATGTTGTATGACATCATGAAATCATTAGAGAGAAACAGAGCTTGGGACATCACCATAGGGAACCATGAAGGACAAGGAGAAAGTTCATGGCAATCAAATATGAAAGATATCACTCTTGGAACCTCATCAAAGAAGTCATCGAGGACAACACTCTTCATATATCAAAAGGAAACATTTTCCAAGATAAGGATATTCAAGATCCCCAAGATTCTCTGATGGAATCCTCATCGAAGGATTCACCCACCAATCTAGAGAGGAAGCTAGTGTTTCATCGAAATTCAACTTTGTGGAGTTCATGGAATGATGGTATGATGACATAGAGATGAAGCAAAGCAAGGATTGAAGACACTTCAATCAAGGAAATTATTTGAAAGAATGCGGATGCCACGAAGATAAATGAGGTATGTATGCTTGTGGTAATATTATAGTGCCATGTCATATGGTTACGGGTAACATTGATCACTACTTCTATCACGAGAAACATGATCAAAATAAAAGGAATCTCCTCCCATAAAAAAGTTGTCGAAAGGCATGATTCACACTAAATGAAATCAACATAATATGTCCTCATATGGAATATTAGGTGAGATTGTACAATATCAAGGAGTAGCATAGTGGAAGTTCACCGGGAATGAAATTGTCTTAGAGAAGAAAGGGGAAAGATCGTAGAAACACAACCATGGTCAAAGGTAGTCAACTTTCAAGGAAGCCAAGAAAACTTGGTTGGAAAATCTCGTGGGAAGATATGTAGGCGCTGATGAGAGGTTTGGAAAAGATGGAGACTCTTGAAAATACATATCTTTTGGAGATGTGGTAATCTCTACGAAGGATGCTGATGCACAAAAGGATGTCATGATGAAAGATCATCACTAAGGTAATTTTTTATGTAAGTATTCATGTTTAAGGATGTCATGATGAAAGATCATCACTAAGGTAATTTTTTATGTAAGTATTCATGTTTATAATTGAATAATATACGATGAGCTTATGCGGAGCTGCCAAAGGAAGTATATGTCTTCCACATTTGATAACCATATGATAGGATGAAGTATGACATGAAGCGAGACTAGATAAAAAGATTGATTGATCACTTTACGATAGAAGACATGACTCTTGGATGAAAGTGATGGATGATCG
Organism: Pinus albicaulis; assembly: GCA_034641835.2. Lineage (NCBI taxonomy): Eukaryota > Viridiplantae > Streptophyta > Pinopsida > Pinales > Pinaceae > Pinus > Pinus albicaulis. The sequence continues at coordinate 43,113 of JAXQQM020075076.1, forward strand.
GTGCCTGTCTTAGAGATCCCAAAGATGAAGACTCCTCAACAACAAAGAAATTCGTGACATTGAAGGAAGGAGTTCTTCATGAAGCGGTATGGATGTTTTCATCTCATTCTTTGCGCTGCCCAGTCCCGATTAGAGGAACCCGGTAATAAGTTTCTTACTTGGAAGAAACTCGGTAATTTCTAGAGCAGAGGGAACTTAGATATATTCCTTGTATAGGAATGAATACATCCCTTTGTGGAATATGTCCTCCCTAATTGAGAAGGAGAGATAGACACATCATTCGGTCTTCCTGGAAGACGGAATGCGGGGATGAGTAATCATGCGGCATCGATACTCTTTTGGGGAATGTATTAGGGAATCACGAAAAGAGTAGTTGTGAAAGGACGAATATTGTTTGAGGGTGGGAATCAACGGTAAGAATAGTCTAATGGACATGTCCTATATGAACTTGGGTGGGATATGATCCAAGAGAGACAATGATGAGTGTTTCTACTCATCATTGGTCACCATCATCGCTCGCATGGTCTCGTGGAAGTGGAGCTATTAGTCGAGGACTTGCACTATGACAATGCTAGTTGATATGATGTTATACGAGATGGGATTGCCAATCAAATTCTTCTTATGAGATTCTTTAGATCGAAAGTGACCATGTAACATTATGAATGCCTCCTCGTTAGAGGAGTGTTGGAAAGTGTAACTAGGTTACATCTTCATAATGAATTGTAATTATGAATTTATGTAATGAAGACACAAATAATAAAATGTATTTTGTAATACTTGCATCATGGGTTTCATGAGCAAGGAAGTTTTATTATAGGTCAAGAGAGTTCTTCTTGATGTCTTTAGGTATTTGTCATCTTGTCCAAGATTATTAGATTCATGTAAATGAAGTGATGTTACACTTAGAAAATATCTGAAAGTTCTCCAAGACAAGCACGGTGTTCCTCCTTGATGTCGGCCTCAAGATACACTATATATTCATGTCGTCTCACATAAATTAGACATATCGGTTCACTAGCAAAGGTCGATTTAATAGGTTGGGTCGAACCTCTATAAATAAGTGCCTAGGCACCTCGCATTACAACGAGTAAGTCTTGCATATCTGCGAGATATTCGGACCAAAATCAAGAGAAGGACTTCGGTCTTGGGCACAATTTCGGTCTAAATTGCGAAGTCTATTTGAGATGGATACAAGGCTCGGATGGGTACGGAAGCTTCGATAGCGGTACGGATGAGTACAGAAGAGGCTCGGATGAATACAAGGCTTGGATAGTGTTGTGGCTTGGTGATCTTTCGTACGGTGATGTGGTTTGGTGATGCTATGTTGTGGATCGATAATATAGCTATGTGGCTCGAGTGATGCAATGATGTAGCTCAATGTGCTACAAACACTATAGTCAACAACATTAGTCGTCGATGTTAGGGATGCCATACTATTATGATAGTGCTACAATTTGAGCACAATGTTGCACTCTCGGTAGCAAGTATGACAACGACAATGATGATAGCAATGGAGATACCCATCATGCATTCCGGTGTAAAAGAAAGAAGATAGGAAAGAGGAGAAGAAGGCAGGTCAAGGAAGTCAATGTCTTGGTCTTGAAGGGCTAGATAGGTGTGGACATGGTCTTGGTATTTGTCAATTGAAGATCTATAAGAAGAATTACTTTCGGGTTTTCCTCACAAGAGGGAGAGGTTTTGGCCCTGGCAGAAGAGCCTAAACTTTCTTTTGTGTTTTGATAATTGACTTGATGAAAGACATAATAAAAATTTGACGAAAATAAGATCTAAGTAATAGAAGCATAAGAAGTTCACAAGTAATTATCAAGAGAAATTTGAAGTAAAGGCCCTAATTTATCAACACTTCATCAAACAACTACGAAACCATAAAGAACAATGAGGCAAAGGACACAAGATGAAGGTGTTCAGCAGGCCAAAATCTCTCCAACTTTGAGAGGAAAACCCACCAAAGAATTCTTCTTCTTATAGAATCTTCAATTGATGAATGCCAAGACCTAGACCCTTTGACCAAGAACCCCTCTAGAACCAGTCAATAGCTCCTCGTGCCTGGCAACTTCAACCTACTCAACAAATGCAAGTGCAACTATATCTTTGACTTGCCCGAAGCTTTACCTTTGACTTCTATCGGAACTTTTGCAAATGCGAGAGTTTACCTTTGATATGCCTAAAAAGCTGCAACTTATCTTCTTCGCTTGGGTGGATTCTCTCTCCTAGAGAATTCGGCTTCTAGAACAACTCTTCTTGGTGACCTAACTTCAATTATGCGACTCATCTTCTTTGCAACAATATGTGCCCTAATCCCTTTGCATGTGTGTAGAGATCTAGCCCAAAACCAAATCCAAAACTTTGACCCTTTCTCCTTCTTTAGTCTTCCTCTTCTTAGCACTTCCTTTCGTCCTTAAGATCGAACTTGTTTGAGTGAGAGTGAGTTCTTCAAATGAGGTCAGGTCTTCTTTATATAGGCTTCAAATTGGGTCGAATTGCTTCCTTTAGGTCGACTAGAAGTTTCCTTAGGCCGACTTGAACTTTGAGCCATGACGAGGTCTTGGAGGTCTTTTGACTTGATTATGACTCGATAAATTTTCTTTAGAATATGTAACATGCCTAAATGGGTCATTTGTACATGATAATGGCTCTTGAATTTATGACAAACCTAGAAGCTCTCAATGGGTGCTCATTATTGCTTGTAGTTCAATATTCGCAGTACACGTGATCGACCACATACAAGTATAGACAATTTCATCCACGAGACGACGTCCAACCCGGGGACACCATGGTAGCTGAGGCATAGACCTTTTGTGAAGACCTTTTAATGCCCTTGAGGGGATACCTTCTTGTGAATTTTATGGGTGTACGAGAGGATTGGGGCGACCTTCTCGGGGCTGGGAAGGATAAACCAATGACCTAACTTGAGGGCGGCGTCGATGGTGACCTCTTGGGGTGCATCTCGGACTTGAGCTTACCTAACTTGAGGGGCACTGACCTTGGATGGGACCAATGTCCCCTTTGGGCCATGCGACCTCTGAGGGCGGGAAGCTAAAACCGGTGACATAACTTGAGGGCATCGTCGAGCGAGTCCAAGATGCCGATGATGGTGACCTCTCGGGGGCATCTCGGACTTGGTGACCTAGCAGCCAGAGCCTTAGCCTAGCAAACGGGTTCCACGAAGGGTCTGTACCCTAAAGAGCTAATATCTAGACATATGTACTTTAATGACTCACGAAATTTATGACAAACCTAGAAGCTCTCAATGGGTGCTTTGACTTATAAAATAAATTCTATTGAGCATGAAACCCATGCCTCAAGACTTACAATAATAGATTTATTTTCTCTTTTCATTAAATACATAAAATCATGATTGCATGTCAGGTCATTATGAAGATCGAACCTAGTTACATATTTCAACGGGATATCACATAGGGTATGGAGTATTTTAACTAAAGCCACGGTTAATTGATCTCCCCTATGGTCGATGACCATCAGGCGGTGGATATAGGGTTTGTAGGATCTTTACCCTAGTGGTAAATTGATCTCCCCTATGATGATTCTTCTTCTTTAGATGAGGACATCATTGTTCGGAAAGATGAGTGAAGACGAGACGAGGTGAAATGAGATGGATGGCTTGTTGATGCGGTTGTGATGATTCAACTTTCCTTATGATGAGACATGTACATCTAAGATTAGGTCATGGGTTTGACTTGGAGACCAATAGGAGGTGTCTAATCCTTACGAGGAATGGTAAGTGTGTATCTCATATTGTCGTTGAGAATCAACACATCATTGTTCAACCAAGAAGAGATATATTATGCTGGTGAAAGTATGTCTCCCTAGTTGAGAGAGGTTGGATTGTGATGTTGTTTGCTTTCCTTATGATGAGTTATGTACATATGAGAGCAAATGAAAATACCAACCTAACTAAGAGGTATTGAAATTGTAGCCATGGTCAAGAATTTTCATCAATAAGAAGATAAAAGGAAAAAAAGGGAACTAAAATTAAAAGGAAAAAAAGGAATTAAAACTTGAATTTATTTAGCCCATAGAAGTCAAGTCGGCTCCACCATATGTACAAGTCATTTGGCAGGCCCCTTGGAGGCACCATTCGACCTCTATTGATGACTATATACACAGAGCGCACTCATTTGGGCATCTAAAGTTTCCACTAAAGTTAGCCACAAAAATAAGGATGGAAAGGATGAATCTAAGGGGGGAGAGGTTTGGCATTGTGAGAACATATTTATGCAGTCATATCTTTTCTTGTTTCTCTTTTTTGGTGATGTGCTTTCTTGAACTAGATATTCTCTCATAAGGAATGCATTTTCCCCTTTATGTGATTATGCCTTGGCCTCGGGAGCTAATTCACGTGTATATTGCCTCATTGTTTAGGGGCTTGTTACTCTTACTTGCTCTTTTAATATTTCATTGGTTAATGTTATTCTATGTAAATGGTAAATAATGTTTCAAAATGATATTGATAATTAAATAATGTTGTTTCGAAAGATCTTGGTAATAATAAACCACGTGGGCCTTCCTACATTCGCCACAACACATAAAAAAACAAGCCACCACCATCGTCGTTGTCGCTACCCACTTGCTTCCCATTGACCCTCTGGCAAGCTATTAGCTACCATCAACTCTTGTAGCCCACTTGTCGTCATGCAACGTACCCGACAAATAAATTGCGGCGGGAATCTATTAAATTATTTGTCATGCAAATCAATTGAATTCGAAGGTTTGCTTATAGTTAGATCCTTCGGAAGACTTGTTCATTGAACAAAAACGTGGTCGAACTCAACTACTAAGGCAACATTTTAGGTGATACATTAGAAACTTCTGGTAAGGTCGCTCTAATTGCCATTGGTAGCGATGAGGATGTCACAATCGATCATCATACCGCTTCAAATCCAGCTTAAACTAAGGATTAATATGTAAGGCAAATATGCTAGCTAAATCACATCTTTATATAAATAAGTATCTCACCTTATAACATATATATATATATATATATATATATATATATATATATATATATATATATATATAAAGGTTATTAGTTATAAAAAAACCTTTTATAAGTAGTTTTAATATAGTATTATTTTTTATTAAAGCTGAAATGATACAAAGGAGGGAAAAATCATAAAAAAATAAAAGTATAACCGAATATTAAGTCAAAAAAGACTATTATAAAAAATTAAATAAATTTTATTAAAGTATTATTTTTTATTAAAAATTTCGAAATGATACGAAGGAGGGAAAAAATCATAAAAAATAAAAGTTTAACTTCAAGGAATATTAAGTCAAAGACTATTATAAAAAAAATAAATAATTTTTTACGGATATATTAACTTTAAAGTGAAAAAAAGGTTCTACTCGAGGAAAAACGTTATAAAAGTATTTTAGTTGATTTAAAAAAAAGAAAGAAAGTAAAAAAGGTTATAAAATAAAAATAAATAAATAAATAGATAAAATTTAAAGTGCAATTGAAAGCGGTTATATGTGGAAGTAATAGAAGTATAAAATGGGCTATTAATAAGGGAGTTGAAGAATAGGTGAAGCTGTGAATTATAAGTTCCATAAATAAGTCAACGATTACGACTAAATGTCCATTTTTGTGAAATGACATTCGAGTATCGATCAATTTTAAAAATTGCAAAACATGTGGATAAATATTTATTATGGAAGATATTAGGGTAATGCGTAGATGCAAATAAAAGGATTAGAATGCAAATTCTGGCAGCTAACAAACGGTATCGCCAAAAGAACCGTAAGATTTCAAGATACGTTTTACAAGGGAGTCAAAAGAAAAAGATGAGTAATTTTCATATAAGGGACCATAGTAAAAAATTAGTTGCGAGGTCAAGAAGTCCAAGGCCACAAAGCAAAACTTAGAACAAGAAAAGGAATGTCTCGAGAAAAAATTTAACGAGGATCTATTAGAGAAGGAAGAGAAGAAAATTCACACTTAAAAACATTAGTCAAAGGTTATTAGAACAAATCAAAGGTTTAAAAGATGAGAAGATTGAACGTCGAAAATAAAGTTGAATAAGAAGTTGAAGAACTCTTACGAATCATAAATCATAATCAAACTCTAATCATGCAAATCAAGAAGCAAAAGGTGATAAGAAATCATTGAAGAACAAGTTCGAAGAACTTATCGCAAAGAAGCATCAAAGTATTTAGATGTAACGGTGCAAGTTGAAGAAAAGGGAACAAGCATTGATCTAGATACTATCATGATTCAAAGATCCCAATCCAATTGCGAGTGGAGACGTACAAAGAGGTTGCAGTTCAAATGAAAAACATTTCAAGTGAATATCCAACAATTAACCAAAGTGACTTCCGTATGTGGAGGAAATCATATACCTCAAATAAATCAATAAATCAATAAAAGCAGAATGAGGGGAAATTAGATCACAATAACTTCTTATCGACAATCAAATCTTAAAAGCATACATCTCAACCGGTATGCATATCTATATCACTCATACCGAGAGACAAGTGAATTATGTTCCAAAGAAAACCAATGTCACCATAATCCAATCTTATGATAAAAATTCATCCCAAGTTTCCGGTGACCGCAAGATTCCAAAAAATATTAATTTGGGATAATTAGATCATGTTGTAGTGTGACAATTCTATACCACACTTAGAAGTTCAAATCATCTTGTATCATTGAAGATGACATTTCTAAGAATTGAGGAGAAAACATTACAAGACATAAAAAGATATCAATCCTTTTCATCTATAAGCTTTGAGGACAAAGATTTTGTATAGGGAAGGCAATGTTATGAACCAAAGTAAGGAAAAAATCGACCTCGGGAATAAATCGACAAGGGTCTAGAAATTGAAAAAGTCGTTAAAGGCGAGAGGGGTTTGGAAAAAAATGGCAAAAGCTTAGCAAAATTTAAAATTACAAAAATATTCATTTTTTTTTACCATCTAAAGTATCCACAACATCAAATAAATGCATTGCCACATAAATATGAAAAGAAAGCTAATATATAAGATGTATAAGAAGTCTAGTGCTACGTCACATGTCAATTGTGAATCCAATCTTGAATCTCGAGTCTACGACTTAGTCCTCGAAGTCAAAATATCAACAAAAAATATAATAAATGTATATCATGATTCATCATCATGAGTCATCTACAAGTCATCAACTAATTAGTCGAGTTCCTTTGCCCCTTTTATGGGAATAGGGGAATGGGTTAACAATTAACAGTATAAATAATAATTAACAAGTATAATTAGTTATAAAAGGTCATGCTCGAAAGACATGACTCCTTATGAAGGGCTTTTGTCTAGGTATATAAACAAGGCCCTCATTTGTAAGCCCAACATATCATATCTCTTATACATTCAACATTCTTATATATAAATATTATGTGTCCTATAATTGATAATTACATATTTGAGATATTTTGAATATTCACGAGTATACGATCTTTGTTTGTTGCAAATTCCATTAGATGTGGGCCAAGTTGCCAACTCACAAAGAAAAAAAAATACAAAAACTAAAAAATGATTTTTGACATTTTTTGTTGCATCGTACGGACATGTACGGAAATAGGTCGGTTCAATATTGAAGTAACTAGTTTGGTAAAAATCTTGAACATTTTTGGTTTCAAACCTCAAATTGGGCCAGTTTGTGTCCCCAAGGCGAGTCGGACTAGTTCTTTCCGGCGATTCCAATAAAATTCGCGCAAGTTGGTCACGTCTCGTGTGATCGTAATGAAGTAGTTAGTAACATTATCAATCTTCGATATTTGCATGGATCTGAGCTTGTTCCTCAAGATCATCTTCCTATTTATGTTGTCCTTGGAATAGGTCCACTAGATATTTGAACATCTCCTTCACTATCTTCTTCTTTGGTAAGTGAGGGATCAAATTATCATTCATGGCATCCATGATAACTCAATGAGCTTTAATGTCCTTTTGATTATTTGCCAACTTCCACGTTGTATACGATTTAGTGGTTGAATTTTCTTATCAACAATCTCCCAAAGGTTATTTTTATTTAGCGAGTAAGGTAACCCTTGCTAGGGAGGAAGTTAGATACTCCATGGAACAGTCTTCAAACCTATGACTAGTTATTGCCGTTTTATATCGATAGTTTTTGTCTTGTACTAAATCCTTATAACACCCACAAAAATAAAAAGTGTTGACTTATAGATATACTAAGATTTCTTCGTGGAATTTGTCTAGGTCCATTAAAAAGACCTAAAAATTAATTTTCTTCCAAACACTTGATCGATACAATCTTGCTTTTTGTCTCTTTTGAAGAATGACCCCTCCAATCTTGTTGGAAAATTTCGATTCTTCTACTTTTCTAGCCCACATGCTTGTTCCCTACGATACTTGTATGTAACGCACCGTGTTTACGCACCGATTCACCGGGAGTTGGGTTGTACCTATTGCAACGTACTCATATAGCCTAGTCGTACGACCATAGTACATCCTTGGTGGTTGGCAACTCACTTGGCAATTGGCGGTTTACGGTCGTACTCTGTGCGCTTTACTTTGTGCATGTGTGCCCTTTTGTTGCTACGGACCTTGCAAGCGCTTTTTGTTTGGACCTACAACGCAAATATTCCTTAGCCGTGTGCATCACTTTATGCGATTGGCGACTATCCCCCCCTTTGCCCCATTTTATACTTTTCTTTGACTTTATCTCACCATTTTCACAATTGACGATGCCCCTCGTCTTGCCTTTAATTTGTTGTTTCCTGTTTGCTTGTGGCCGTACAATTGCTCGAGTGTTTTTTTTTTTTTTGCTTTCATGTGCATACGACTTGTGCCTATGTATGCGCATACGTTCATGTAATCAACTTGATTGTGTACATACCTTACACTCTTTGTTGTGTCTTGTGCTGAACTTGAGCAACAAGAGAATGGTCTTCCGTCGGAAAATTCTTTGACACCATGTTAATTTCTCTAACCCAAACAACCTGGCCTAATTATTTACTTGCAAATTCCTTGTTGTATACTTGTTACATAGATGTACTAAATAAAAAAGTACAACTAAGATTGTAACACATAAATAAAAGATAACAATGGAGATACGGACGTTAGCTAATCTCATTCACATGCATATAAATGCCCTTCAAATCTATTGACTCGTTTATAATAATCTTCAACATACTGTATAGTTCTAAATAGTAAAAACTAGTTGGTCCAAGCCGGTTAACTCGTCGAGGCGGTAGAATGAAGAGGCTGGGTAATGAACCTATAGAAAAACTTGGTTGGAGGGTTGGTTTGAACGAGTTAGGTACCAAGCTAGTCACTTTGGTACCTAACCGGTACAAACTTTGCCTCATACAACCAATTCGATTATGTAGACCAATCAAATCTCACATGTGTGAGGAGCTTGGTACCCACGGTGGTGGCTTTTGCGGTGGTTTTGGAGGAAACTAGGGGTTGTTTCCCTCCCATAACGTCCCTTGGCTATAAAACAAACCTTTCCCCTACTTAACCCTAGACCTAAACAAGAAATCTAACTTAACCCTAGCAATTTTGGAAATCAATGATAATGTTAAATTTGTAAAGTAAAAGTTGACATTTCTTTTGGAACATTTCCTATTTTGACATTTCATTTTATCCTTTTACTTAAATTTTTAACATTCACGATTAATTGTTTTGAGGATTTTAGGATTGGTAGGATTACAACATTTTCATTGAATTCTATCATGTATGAGGTATGGGATTGAAATTTAATCAAGAGCATGAATGCGTTTATGTACCTTGTCATACAAAGGGTTCCCTTATTGGGATAATGGCCCTTTGAAGAAAAATACATATACAATAGCACCTAAGTGACAACATTTTTCATTGAATTCTATCATGTATGAGGGTATGGGATTGGCATTTAATCAAGAGCATGAAGCCCTTTATCTATTTTGTTGTTGATATGTTTTGCACTTGGTACCATTTTGATATATTCATCCCTCCATAGTATATAGATGAGCAAACTTAACATATTTTGTTTCTAATGGTTTGGAATCATGGGTTGAAATCTTAAAATAAGACTTTCATTAAAAATAATTATTTTATGTATTTTTTTCTAATTTGGTTTGAAACATGATGAGATGGATGGGCTGGTTCAAAACCTGGTTTGGTTTTAGAACTATGACATACAAGGGTTCCGTATTGGGATAATGGCCCTTTGAAGAAAAATACATATACAATAGCACCTAACTTACACACCATTTTCATTGAATTCTATCATGTATGAGGGTATGGGATTGACATTTAATCGAGAGCATGGAGCCCTTTATGTACCTTGACATTGGTGGTATTGATTATTGAACTCCTCTTCCATCGCCTCAACAAAAAATGCACCCTTCACTCAAACTAAAATAATTGGTTAGGCATGTTAAACATTTCTACCATATTATAAGGTTGATGAGATGAACCATTCACTCAAACTAAAATCATTGGTTAGGTGTTGGAATAATGATTGTTGTTTGACCAAAACCAACGAAGGCATTAGTCTCTTGCTATAATCGCGAGTTAGGATGCACAAGAGGCGATTGGTCCATGTCAAAACACACGGGGAGCGGCGGGCAATATCTAACAATTTCTCCCCTAGCACGAGTCGGTGAGTTTTGAACTCGAGACTTGTCACTCGAAGTACCACTTGTTGGAATCACGATTGTCGTTAGACCAAAGCCCGCAAGCATTAGTCTACTGCTACAATCGCTAGAGTTGGGTGTGGAAATTTACGGATCTTTATACTTTATGCATAGATTTTTCTTGTTAATGCAGTTTATGCTCCTCCTACTTAGATAAGTTATTAGCGAATAAAATTCAAGTTAAAATCGAAGCAAAACACATCACGAGATCTCCACCAATTCGAGATCAAGAACAAGTTCATGCACACGGAGACAAAGTGACAATTATTTCTAGACAATAGTCCCCAGAAAAAATCCAATGCGGGAAAACCGATCTTGGGCTGTGGAGGTTTTATTATGAATAATTTTCGAATACAACAAGCACAGGTTCTCGTCTAGAAAACCCGATAGAAGAAATAATAGATCTACAGCTCATTGGCTGAACTAGGGCCAAAATAATGACTGATTCACACCCTCAAACAGGATTTATAGAACTCAGCCAAAATTAGGGCCTAGAAACCCCAACGCTGCCCCTGAAGCCTCTGCATTAGCCTCTAAAACCCCTTTGACCCTCAACGCTGCTCCGAAAAGGACTGCGTTACCCCAGATTGGGTGAGACAGACCTTACGTTGCCCCTTAGGGTCTCTGCGTAACCCTTGAGGGTTTCCTACAGCAATTACGCTGTCCTTGAGGGACTGCGCAGCACCTGCGTAGAACAAGTTGCTGCCCTCCTGCTTCTCTGCGCTGCCTCTCTGAGCTGATCTCTGTCTCTTGTTGATTCTAGACCTTGGGATCAGATCATCCCCTTGGTCTAAATTCCCCTCTCTGCAGCTAAAACACTTCTGAGAATTCTTAGCAAACCCACCCTAGAATCTCAGCTTAGCTTCAGTGCTCTGCCTCTGTGTGTCTTTACAAATGACCCCAAGCCTTTCCTTTATACTTTTCTTGTTGGGAAACCAACGACCATGATCAGATCTTGAATCAATGGCTAAGATTAAAAGAAAGCTTGATCCGTGTGATCGAAGACAATTTCATCGACATGTTTAATTAAATTCCACTTTAATTATTTAAGTTCCCTAAGTTTTAACTTAGGAAATACATTAAAAAATAATTAATTAATTTAATATCTCCTAAATCGTATGAACTCTCCCAAATCAATTACTGGTCTTGTAGATAAAGGTAATTTCAGTAACTCCACAAAATTTGGGAGCTGAAAGCACAATCGATGCTACCTCAAATAGACAAAATCTCAACATTGGGATCCATGAGAGGCAGCTTGTCCATGTCGTGAAACAGAGGGGGAGTGTCAACCCAATGTACAACATTAGGCATATTAAGTTTTTTTCAATTTCTGCCATATTATAAGGTGGAGGAGTTCGAGTTTAAGACTAGATTCTGAGCCAGATGACGTTTATGTAGCTCCCGTTGATGATCCCATTTCTAATAGTGGTGAGTCGTTGATGAGTTTTATGCAAGAAATCTATTGGGAGGCATCTCCTGGGTGGGGTACGCGCCTCGACGCTCCCCCACGTCCCAGGGATGGGGAAACTCCTGGGGAAACGTTTCCCCCACGTACACTTTTTGGGGAAACTCGTGGAAACTTCGAGGGGACGTTTTTTGGGTAGTGAAACACGACTCCCTTGAAGGGGGATGAGGGGATGCCTGGGGGACGCTGGAGGGATGCCTGGGGGACACATATGCGTCCCCCCATTTTTTTGCCTAATAATTTTTATAAAACATTAAAATTTAAAAAAACATACAAATTTAAATATATGACAAATTAAAAAAAAAAAAAATGTATTTGGAAATATATTAAAATAATTAATTAATTTAATATCTCCTAAACCAGATGAAATTTCCCAAATCCATTTCTGGGTCTTGTAGATCAGGTGAACTCTAGTCCTTCCTCAAAATTTGGGACCTAGAGCACAACTGATGCTACCCCAAATACACAAAATCTCAACACTCCCTCTTAGCATCAAGGGTGTGCTCTAGTAATACATCACACTTATGCATTACATGATTTTGGGCACTGGTTCTATGGTTCTGAAGCTTGGCCTCCTACCACTCAACTCTGCACCACTGCTGCCATTCTGTACTGCTGCCCATGACTCTGCCACTGCCACTGCAATTTCTATACTGTAGCTCCCTCTCAATATGCTACATTTGTACTGCTCATAGCATTGTCACTTTTGATCTATTGCACTGCAACTTCAGTTGTTGAGAGACACAACTAAATCTCCTACCCAATCTTTGACAAACAAGTCATATGGGCTGCATCCTCATCACCGAAGCTCCATAGGCTTCAGATCTATGCTGGCATCTGAAGGATGATGCATAGCTACAACTTTGCACTGCGTAAGCAGACTCCCTCTGCACTACTAAGGCCACATCAACCCCTTGTGCTGAAATCTCTCACGCCGTCGCTACACCGGTGGCCGTTCTCCTGGCTTCCTCTGCCGCCGCATCTCAAGACCGGCGTGCATCATGTGTTTTCACCCCGTTGAAGTCACCTTTAAACCGCGCCATCGCTTCTTCACTACCGCGTTGCCTCCCTCCCTCAAGCGCTGCTCCTCCCAGTCTTGAGATCTGTCTCTGCTTCATCTGTGATCTATGCACCCACTACTCCACTTGTCCCGCTACTGTCTTAACGCTGTCGTAGCTCGCATGTGATCCAAGAGATGAGTTGCTCAAGGATCCCGCCTTCCTTCTATGTAGCTCCTCTACATATCCATGTCACCCCACTTTTGTGGTTCATGAAAGCTCATGGCCGCATCATCTTCTGACCCATCATCTGCCACAGCTTCTTTGGAAGAAGAGGCTTCCTTGTCCTTTTTCTTCTGAGGACAATTGCTGGCAAAATGTCCCATTTCACCACATTGGAAGCAGTTGATCTTTGAGAGATCCTTCTTCTTTGGCTGCTTCTTCGATGCCAAGGTTGCATCTTCCTCATCTTCCTTCTTCACTTTGCTCGATCCAGAGCTATATTGCTTCTTAGTAAATCTGCGGAGTTCTTCTTGACGCAGAACTGACCACAAGTTGTCCCAATCTGGGAGGTCTGCTCTGCCCAAGATACTTTTGACATGTGTAGGAATTTACAGGGTAAGTTCCGTAGATCAAGAACCAAAGGTCACCACTCACAAATAGATCACAAATTAGTACACCAGTATAATCACGTGGTTAAAACCCTCAAAGAGGGAAATAGTCCACGCCCTAAGCCAACGCAGCCACTTAAAGGAATTTATTAATATAAAAGAAAAGTTACATATGTTTCTCTCATAAACGGTTACCGGAAAAATGACCCTCCATGCTCTTTAAATAGAGATCATGGACCAATCAGGTGTTAAGCCACAGATCAAGTGCTGTTAATACCGAGGAGAGAGTGGAACCGTTGATCACTACAATCGCACCGTCGAATTATAAGTTACAAATGTACATAGTAAAGAAACACACTTTATCTAACTCTACACTAGACCAAGTTATACTTAACTATTTCCTATGTGTCTAATATCCTAAAATGTGACAAAGGTTTCCCATTCATCCGTGACTGCATTGAGGGCAGTCCTTACCATCACATCGTCTTCCACCTTAGCACCAGTTGCAGTCAACTGATCTCTGATCGACTACAGTTTGAAGAGGAAATGCTCCATGTCTTCTCCCTTGGCCATCATGAATGACCTCATCTGTGTCTCCAACAGCATCTTTCTTTGGACAGATTTTCCCTCATATAGGGAGATCAAGGCCTTCCGCATCTTATTAGTTGTCTTCTTCTCAGCTAAGTGTGGTACAATTTCGTCCTTGATTCCATCCATAATCAGTCACTTGGCATGCCCAGCAGCCTCCGTATGCTTCCGAAGGAGATCCGGATCTGTCGGTGTGGCCAGAGTTTGCTCTGCATGGTCTCTAAGATTGTATGCCTCAAGGACTATCAGGATCCTTGCCTTCCAATCTGAAAAGTTTGAGAGGCCATCCAGCTTGTCTTGATCACGCAATCCATGAGGAGCCATTTGCTCAAAATGTGTCGGAACTTCCTTTTCTCTTTGCTAGAGAAATGGATCTAAGGCCCTTGGTAAAACAGGCACCTTCTGCTCTCTCTGACAACTGATTTCCCTCCTTGTAAATCTGCCAAATCAACCATGATTCATCTCTCTTTGATCCTATGATCAAAATTCAAGTTTCTTTGGCTAGAAACTCTCTGAGAAGCTGATCTCCTCCCGCTCTTTGTCACCTTTGCTTAGGCTAAAAATCTGAAAACTTCAGAAATTTAACCCTACCAGCACCTTTTCAAGTAGCTAATTTTCAATCTTTCCTCGAATCCGAAAGATCTGTGATTCCATCACACCGCATGCTTTAGACTAATCTAGCGATGTTTCTAAGCCGCTCGCATAGTAATTGCGTGGGCTTGCTAGGAGACAACGTTAGATTGCGTCACCCTTCCCCTCTCGCGTGAATCCGCTTCCCCGAAAACCGCGCCGTCCTTCGGCCCCGTATTTTTGCTACTTTTTCCGTTGCTTTCTGTTTCAGAACCTTCAATCTCTTGCCGATGACCTCCTAGATCTGCAATTGCTCTAATACCATGTGGAAATTTCTGAATCTTTACACTTTATGTAGAAATTATTTATTGTTAATCTGGTTATGCTCATACAAGTTATTAACTGAATAAAATTCAAGTTAAAATCGAAGCAAAAAACATAACAGATCTCCACCAATCCAGATCTAGAACAATTTCATGCACACATAGACAAAGTGATCGTTATTTCTGGACAAATAGTCCCCGGAAAAAAACCAGTGTGGGAAAAGCAGTCTTCTGGCTACTGCAGGTTTTCATTATTAAGAATTTTCTGAATACAAGAAGCCTAGGTTCCAGATCTGGAAAACCCGACAGAGAAATAATAGATCTACAGCTCACTAGTTGTTTTAGGCCCAAAATAATGACCGATCCACACCCTCAAACGGGATTTACAAAACTCAGCCAAAATTAGGGCCTAGAAACCCAACACCGCTCCGGAAGGGCCGCATTACCCTGCATCAAGGCACGTAGTCCTTACGCTCCCCTTAGTGACTCTCCTTGCGTAACCCCGAAGGGTTTCGTAAAATATCACATTGTCCTTGAGGGACCGCGCATCACCGATAAGGCCGCTTGTTGCCCTTCCCGCTCGCCGCTCTCCCGGTACTTTCGTGCCGCTCTCCCAGCTGATTTTGCCTCGTTGATCTCTGCATCCTGGATTAGATAATCCCCTTGAAACTCCACCCAACTCTCAGCCTAAAAACACTGAATTCTTTAGCACCCACCCCAGAATCCGCCCAATTTCGTGTTCGCTCGTGTGTCTTTACAAATGACCCCAAGCCTTTCCTTTATACCTTTCTTGTTGGGAAACCAAATCCACGCAATACCGCATCTTTAATCAATGACTAAGATTAAAAGAAAGCTTGATCCGTGTGACTTAAGACAATTTCATCACATCTTTAATTAAATTCACTTTAATTATTTTATCTTCCTAAGTTTTAACTTAGGAAATACATTAAAATAATTAATTAATTTAATATCTCCTAAACCAGATGAAATTTCCCAAATCCATTTCTGGGTCTTGTAGATCAGGTGAACTCTAGTCCTTCCTCAAAATTTGGGACTTAGAGCACAACTGATTCTACCCCAAATACACAAAATCTCAACATTGGGATCCTGCTTATCACCAAAATAAAATTCTGCTAGGCCTACGATCGACTATCTCAAAGGTAACTATTTCAAAACCAATATTTTAGCCGAGGCTTAGTTCTCAGCCGAGAGGGCTCTCTCATGCTAATGATTTTGAATAAGATGCAAATAGATGCATAACTTCTATGGTTTATGATTTGTAGGTTTTCATGGTGGGTATTGAGACTAGCTACTATCACATATGGAGTCATGACAGTGATAAAGATAAATAAAAATAGGCTTTTCTTATAAACCGAGGCTTGTATATACATCAATGAAAGATGGACACATTCAAAAAGTCTCAATATCCTAAGGTTCAAAGGAAATCAAAGCACGGTGCATGGCACAAGTATGAATTCTGAGTAATGATACATTAAGACAGTGAAAGGAAAGTATTTAACAGAGATTTACTCAAGCTTAGCACTTAAAGGAAGTCAGAGCATGAATGACCATGAATTCTGAGTAATAAGTATCAAACATTGAATAAACCATCCACATATAGGACCTAAGAACTCAATTCACCATAAATTAACACTTAAAGGAAGTCAGAGCATGTTCCCATGAATTCTGAGTAATAAGCATCAAAACTATGGAAGTAAAACACATGATAGAAGATAAAGCTCACTGAAGTACACTAAGAATCTCAACCTTAGAAAATTTAAATTGCTTCTGTATATATCAGTGCATCCAAATCATTTACAAAGTACACTGTTCTGATAACATTTTCCAACCCTGTGTACATCGAAGTCTACACTATTTATAGGATTTTAGCCTTTACAACCAGTCTGCCAAGTGGCTAGACCATTTAAATTTAAAATGACACTTAAATCTAACCATAAACTGGATTCTAGAGACTAAGACTAACACCTATTCGAAATAAGATTAAGAGTCCTACTAGGACTTAAACATTTGTTTATTACATTTAAACTAAATTGATCCAAGTCTTCCTCAAAAGGAATCTAATATTTTTACCATGCTAGCCATTAAAAAAACATTTATATCATGATTGTCTTCGTAAAATAACTCTTCCCTTCATTTAAAAGAAGTTAATTTGATGACATGGCATATGTTGGCTAGTATCTTTCAAACTCCTCTAACTGAAAATCTCCACCTGGAAAATCTGATACTCTTTGTCATCCTGATACTCTTTGACACCTTGTTGATGAATAAATTTACACATGCTTAACCTTTTTCACTCTTTTTCATCATTTGTCACAAAACTGTCCTTATTGTCAAATTCTGTTTTTGAGCTACGAAAACAACCTGTTATCGTAGCGCACACAAAAAGTTGATATGTGAAATTCCTCTGCTGTTTTTAACCATTAGAAGATGTTCAATGATAAAAAAAAATTAAAAATGACCTTCAAAACTGCTCACTCCCATCAGTTTATGTCTCTCAAAAACAAAAAGAAACCTTCAGAAACTGGGCTTCAAGCCTGACACTTGCTGCGGAATCGCATAACACTTCGGAAATTTGACAAAACTTAGATTTGAGGTTCAGAAAGTATATGAACATGCCTGCATGTAGTTTATAATACAAAAATATGTTGATCTAATTTTTACCTCCTTATCTATCAGCAGTTTCAAACAGTTTTTTTCATGATTCCTCTCTCCAAGTTTCCTTTCTTTGATTTTGTCTTCATCAATTCCATTTTTTCTTTTAATTATTTCACTTGTCTCTGCGGGTTTCTCTTCTCTACTTGTAAACATAAATTATTCTTTCTTGTATGTGACACTATGATACATAAAGGTTGTGTCCTTTTCAACAACTTCTTGTCTTTTGCAATGGAAGTCTCAAAATGAATAACCTGTTCAGTTACTTTCTTCTCTACCTCATCTATCATCTCTCTATCTTTCTTATATCCTTCCTGCTCTTTCTTTGTCTCAGCCAATTCATCTTTGACATCTTTCAATTGTTCTTCCAAAATTTCCTTTTCAGTCTTCTTTGTGGCCTTGTCTTTTCCTTTTCTCTATTTTACTGTTTCTTCTTTGTCCTTGCTCTGTCTTTTAGAAGAATCTGTCTCAAGTTTCCTTTGAGACTTATCTTTAAATTTGTATGTCTTCTTATCCTTGATAGCCTCTGTCTCACTAGGTGATATAACAATAACTTCCTTTTCCATTTCTCCTTTAACTTTATCTTTCCTCTTTTTACTATCACCAATAGTAAAAGTATCTGACATTTGTGACCTAGTAAGAGGTTTTCGAGGTTTGAAAATAAACGTTGAATCATCTGAACAGAAATCTGATTTCTTAACTATGAGTCCCTTACCTTTGACTTCAGCTCTTCTAATTTTTGCTGCTTTCACCACAGGGGTTTCTGCAATGTCAATGGCCTATAGGATATATTCAATTTTTCCTTTGCCTTTAACATTTTCTTCATCATTTCTTTTAGATCTCTTAGCTTCAGAATTAGTCTTATTTTCTGTAACAATATTTGATAGTCCTCTTTCTAGTTCTAGTTGCTGGAGGTAATGATATATCTTGGACTAAATATTTTTTCTCTACCAAATATTTATTTGAATCCTTTAAATCTTCATGATGAGCTCCTTCAAATTCCGCAGTAGTATTGACATCCATTTCTTGCTTGGAAGAGCAAATTTTAAGCTTGAAATCTTTCCTTGGAGATAAGACATCAAGTTCATATCCATTCATGAACAGGAATGAGGCCCAATCTCTGTTTAGTTTATTTAACTCCTCCAAGACTAGTAATTTCATCAATCCATGATGAAAAATGGAAGTTTCATTCCTTTCATGCTTTCCTTGTACCTTGTCTGCCATTTTCCTGAGACTTTGAAAGAGATAGAATGGAATATCTATCAATTTCTTCCTTGTGAAATGAATCAATAATTTGAAATGATACATGTAAATTGTCTAAAAACAACCTTCACATGTAAAATATTTTTTTATGACCATTAGCAACTTGGAAAATTCATCTTTAAGACAACTTCTAGGAATTCCTTCAGCCATTTTTATCTCTGCATGCTCCGGCTTTAAATAATCACCACAAATTTTCAAGTCAAATTTGGTGGCTTTAAACCATTCCTCTCCGGTTCTTTGGATCCCTGTTGCTTTAGAGATAATATCAGGTGAAATTGGGATATGAATACAGCCTACCTTTGTAAATGTACCTCTAAAATTAGCCACAAAGTCTCGTGATACATGTTGATGATGCCCTTGCAGTTTCTGAAAGAATTCAATAGAACCTGCCTTTGTAAATAACTCAGTGAAATGTTCATCTCCTAAAACCAAGTCTGGAGCTGTAGGTTCATATCAAAATGGAAAACCTCCTTTATAAACCTTCTTGGGTGTAGCTGTAGCCATTTCCTTTATGATGCAGCGATGGCTTTCCTTACAACTTTACACCTGTTTGGGGAAAAAACGCTTGATGACAGAGAGCAGTTAAGATGGAGAGAGACTGATATAACAGCAAGGATTTTTACTGGGGAGCTTCTTTGACAGAGGGATGCTTTGGTAGCAAATGATAAGTGTGGAAAAACAAAGTGAAAGAGGTGAGAGATAAAATTTTATAAGAGGAATGAGAAGACATAAGACAAATGATGACTGATATGAGAAAGTGTATAACTTTTAAATGATGGCTTAAGTCTGGCAGCAGGTCCTTGAAATTCTAAAACACTTAACCATTCATCATTAATCTTTAAACCATTAAACACCGACAGAGATTTCGTAGCACGTTTCATTTGACAAGTGTCAGTTCCACTACAGAACTAATAGGTGTTTCCGTAGCGAATTTGGTTAATTTCGTGCTATATTTGCTGCAGACTTAGACAGTTTTCTGAAAAATGGAAAAATTTTGGACTCATGATCATTTCAAAGTGTTTACTCAGAACACATTCCTTCGATGTGACTTGGAATCATTTCTAAAGTCTTATCCAAACTTTTAAAAAACTTAAATACACCATAAAATTCATTATTTTATGATATCTTGCAACCTAAGCAATTTGAAGGAGTATTATGACTAATTTTCAAGCATGAGATTTTGAAATTTTGAGGTGTGATTAAACAGATCGAAGAGAGGTAGTTTGTCCATGTCGCGAAACAGAGGGGGAGCAACCCAATGTGCCAAATATTGCATAAGTTGACTCAATTTCTACCATATTATGTCATGGAGGAGTCCGAGTTTGAAGACTTTGAGCTAGATGATGTTTATGTAGCTTCATGGATGATCCTATTTCTAATAAGCAGTGAGTCGCTGATGAGTTTTATGTGTGTTCTCTCTGAATTGCATCCGCAATGCAGGGGACGCCTCGATGCTCCCCACGTCCCCCGGGATTCTGAAACGTTTCCCCCACATCCCCTTTTTGGGGAAACTTGGGGAAACTCCGGGGGGACATTTTTTGGGCAACAAAACGCGACTCCCGTGAAGGGGGATGTCGAGGGGACGCATATGCGTCCCCCCATTTTTTTGCCTAATAATTTTTATAAAACATTAAAAATTAAAAAAAAAATACATATTTAAATATATGAAAAATTAAAAAACAACAAAAATAGAAAAACTGAAACTATATTAAAACATCAAACTTGTTAAAACTTAAAAATTAAATTAAATTAATTAATTAAGTAATTAAATTATATTACAATTTAAATAAAAATTAAAAAAATGAAATTATATTAAACCTATAGAGTTAAGTTTATAAGTTATAACTTGTTAAAACTAAAAATAAAATAAAAAAATAATGTCGTTGTCATTGTCATATGATGAGTTTACTTTTAATCGTTTTTGAAAATTTGATGTGCATTGCGTAATTTGAATTTCAATTGTCAAATGATGAATTTATTAATTTAATTTAGATGTACCTTGCATCATGCCAAATGATGATTCATGAATTTAGATGGAACATCGCATAATGTCAAATGATGGATTCAATTTAGTAATTTACTTTTAGAATCTAGATTTATAAATTTAAATTATAATGCAAGTAAAATGTTTAAATATAATTTGTAATGAATTGTAGCTTTGAAATAGTCTATTTACTGAACAAAACAGTTCCTGACTTGATCTGTATGAGTTTCTAGATTATTCACACCTTATCTCAATTATTTCTGATTACTTAACCAGATTTCCTAACTTTAGACTTGGGAAATGTTAAAATATAGGTTATTAATGTAATTGAGACACTTCTAGGCGGAATTTCCAGAAATGATTTCTGGGTTATGGAGATCTCATGTGTTTTAGCCTCTCCACAAAGTTTCGTGACTAGAACACCTCCGATGCTACGAAAACTAACACTCCCTCTTAGCAAGGAAGGTGTTCTCTCTAGTGCACTGCGTTGTACATATTGCCACAACACCCAGCTTCTGTACCACCCTTTGTCAGACTGTTGATGTGTGGCCATTGCCCACCAACCACTGTGCAACTTTGATGTTGTGTTTGTGCTGCTGCTGACACTGCTGCCAACTCTACATTTGCACTACAACTCCCTCTCATTTGTTGCTGCTGCAACTGCAACTGAGAAGCATCCAAAATATGGAATCAATTGTGTTAAGATTGATTCATTTGTCTCCTGAATCCTGACTGCTATTAGCTACTGCACTAATCACTAAAGAGTCTACGTTGCTGCCAACTCTTCACTACGCTCCTCAGCGTCTGATTACTACTAGTCTGCAACTGCCACTCAGAATATTACTGCATCACTGACACTGATCCATCTTTCTACTGAATATTGTGGGCCCCCGTAGCCAAGTAATGATCCATGAGGAGGACACCTCAATGGACCCTTCCCATCTCTACAACTCTAGGAGTCAAGGACTAAAGCTCCAAATCACCCACCTCTCTCCTGGAGGTATAACTGTAAGCATCGCAAACTCTTCCTCCAACCTGGAGGACAACTGATCAATCTCCATAGACGTTGTCGCCTAGTCCCGCTTCTCCGTCTTGTCCTTCCTTAGAGGAAACTGTGTACTGTAGTGGCGAAGTTCACCACATTTGAAGCCCATGACTTTTGACAGGTCCCTTCTTCTTTCCCCCCTGTCCCTGATTGGAGCCCTTGGATGCTACGACCATATTCTCCTCATCATTCTCACTCGTCCCACGCTTGCTACTATCTCTGTTGATGGTGCTCTTTACTAGAGCTCGCCTCAACTCTTCCTGCTGTAGATTGGCCAACATCCTGTCAAATCCAGGCAAAGTGTCCCTACCCAAAATACTTTGGACAAACACTTGCCAGTCCTCCGAGACATTGTTTAGTTCCAACTGTATAGGTTCTGTTGATTGGGGCGCCTCCCCAATAGTTGATATCTGATCTTGGACCTCCTGAATCCTCGTGAGGAAGTGCTCTATGCCCTCACCCTTTTGCATCCTTATGCTTCTCAAGTTCTCATAGAGAAACATCTTTCGCTGCTTAAAAGAACTCTGATACAACGTGGAGAGAGCATCCCACATCTCCTTGGCGGTATGCTTGCCAGGTACATGTATGATCTCGAACTCCATCCAAGATCATCCGCTTCACGTTCGCCATTTCTTTTATGTTCTTCTTCAACTGATCCGTATCCTGGGGTATTGCTACCACATTCTTTGCATAGGTCTTTAGACCATGCTCATCAAGGAGAAAGGACATTTTGGCCTTCCAAATGACATTTTATAGAGGCATCGTCCAATCTATCTTGATCTTTGAGCCTAACTGTGCCCATCTCTAATTTCTCGAAAACTCCCTCTTTCCCTCTGCTTGGATGCTGGGTTTGCTACACACACTCCTTTCTGGAGTCTGAAGATCTGCACGTAGCTACTGCCAATCTGCAACTGGAAAACTAGATCTCTAAAACTAGAGATCCCCAGAGAGAAATTCCCCCCCCTCTGTGTGTGCTTTTCTCTTCCACTTGACGTTGGTTCTTCTACTGCAAACTGCTACAAAACCCTTTGCGCCCAACCAAGGAATCTGCTCAAGAAAAATCTGAGTTGTTGCTGCTCCCTCTGCCTGTTGGAATCACTATTCTCGGGAAGTCGAATTTTATGCCACCCTGCAACTAAAAATCGAACTCTTGCCCAACAATTTGTACTGCATGGATAGGTACTGCGCATCACTAGAAATTTACAGCATGCTGCTCCCTCTGAGTAGCAAAATTTTCTTCTTCTGCTTCTGAGCTTCCTGGCAGATCAATCACGCTCCGATACCATGTGAAAATTTCAAGTATGAAATTTTATTGCAACAAGTGGAATTTATATTTCTAGTTGTTAATTAATTTAACATTTTATCTGCTATGACTAATATGAAATAAATCACACTCCAACCTTCACAAATAAAACCGCGAAAGAAAATAGTGTTGGAATATTTGGTTGTGGGTTGCACTTTGTTGGTAGCCCGAGTAGGTACGTTGGCTGAAAACCCAAAATTTTGTCCAGAAAGAGATTACCCTCATAGGTGATCGACTCCTCATGATGCCATAAGGAGGAAAAATTAAAATGGCCCATGGGAAATATGTAGATCCCATCTCGAGGAAAACAAGTAAGTCCAATTGTTTCTCATCCAGACCCATTGACTGCAGGTTAAACCTTGTCTAACATCCCTGTGAAACCCTAGCTCAATTCCTTCATGTAAGAGATTCTGTAGCTAATGCACGATTCTGTTTTTTTAATATCAATCGGTAACTTGTTATCCGTCTGTGATCTGTTTCCATGTGATTGACATTGTACACTTTCTCAATCATCTTCTCATTGCTTTGTGAGTTAGGTTATTGCTTTTCTCTTTCTTTACTACGTTCAATGTTAAGAGTTTTGAATGTTTCCCTTTCCTTTTTCTAAATGGGATTCAGTCGGGGATGCTGTTTATTTATCATCACTATTGCAGATTGAGAAATTCTTTAATTTAATTGTCACAGTCTGGTTTATCATCATATTACAAGCATGGATTCTTAACTGTGGAAAAAGTCTCGATAAAATTGCAATAACATCGGGAAGTCACGATTTTTTCAACTTGGCGATGTTATCGGCCAAGTTTTTCACGATTTAAAAAAAAATGAAAAACTCGGGATTTAATCGTAAAACTCGGGATTTTTTCCAAAAACTTGTGATTGACGTGCCAAGCCACGTATAAGTTTGGAAAGGGCCGATTTTTCCCCTCATTTTGCACTCTAACCTTTGTGATTCATCCCTGTGGCGAGAGGAGGTGTTTGTCACTGCCCAAGAGGAGGAGATTTACCAGTTTTGTGAGATGGATCTGGACACACTGGAGCTAGAGAGGTAGAAGCTGCAAGGGAGGGAGTGATAGAGGAGGAGGTGGAGGAGGAGGAGGAGGAGGAGGAGGTGACACCATCTAGGATGGGTAGCAAGAGAGGACAAAGGAAACCACCTATTTCCTCTTCTAGAGGATGACAAAGTCGTTTTGTAGCCTTAGGGGCAAGGCCTTCTTCCTCTTGAGGAAAATGCAAAGCCATTTCCTATTCTCGTAAAATGGGCAGAGGAACTCAGTGACTGATTAGTTTATGATATATAGATGACTCATGATGATGATATTTTTTGTTGATATTTTAACACTAGACACTGAGTCAGGACTCAGGATTCAAGACTTGATTCATTGTTGATATGTGATGTAGCGCTAGACTTCCTATACATCTTATATATTAGCTTTCTTTTCATATTTATGTGGCAATGCATTTATTTGATGTTGTGGATCCTTTAGATGCTATTTTAAAAAAAATTAATATTTTATACTTTTTAAATTCTGCCGAGTTTTTACCAATTTTTTCAAAAACTTCCCGACTTTAACAACTTTTTCAGTTTCTGGACCCTTGTCGATTTATTCTCGAGGTCGAATTTTTCCACATTGATTCTTATTAGTTATTAATTTGGCATGGGCAAGAATGCATTTTGATGCTGGGGCAGAGGGAAGTTGTTATGTACAAATTATTAATTAATATTTACTGTAATTGTCTTAAGTTGTCTTAGGTTTTATTAGGCAAAAGGGCATGATCAAAGATCATGCCCCTTCACTAAGAGACACCATAAGGCTGTATTTATGCCTTGGTCTCTCCATTTGTAAACCATCTCATCTTTTTATCAATAATATATATACATATTCCTGTTTATTTGAGTTTATATACTCCATTTGGTATCAGAGCCAGTTCGCTCAGATTTTGTCGCTGTCATCCAGCTGCTAAGGGTTACCTTCTGCTGCCTTTGCCCCTGTATTTTCTCCGCAAATCGATTGGGGCTTAGCCACTCAACCGTCGAGAAATAGGCTGAGGTTTTTTCCGCGCACTACCCATCCACACAATTCATGCAGTCCACATCATTCCTTGTCATTTCGCGTGCTTGACCTCCTGTCTTAATCTGCTACCACCCCACACGCATAGTTTCGCCATTCGCTTTCTGCTGCCCATTCATCTATCGTCGTCCTAATCTGTTTGTCACATCCCGATTACCACTCCACCAGTCGTTCACTATTCACACTCCATGTTGTTCTCATCCATTGTCGACCCAATCCGTTGTATTCATCCGCTGCACATTCTATCGATTCCATTATTGTTTACATTGTTCTTTGAGTAAAGTCTTGTTTACCGGCCCCAGTTTTTGCTGATGTAAACTTGTCAATTGTCGTCTCTCCCAACTGTTGTGACCAAATTCATTTTCTGCTGCCCCTTTTTATTCTCATCGAACGCTTTGTCAATTGTCTGATTCCTGCCGTCGACTATCACATTGTTTCGTTCCCTTGACTGCTTGATTGTCGTGTTGTCCACAATCGTTATCTCTGTATGCCAGCCACATTCCCGACGCTGCCATACTTTTTTGTTCCACCACAACTGTGCTGCCTGCCTGATCGTGCCCGCCTATCTCCCTGACCACCTTCACATCAACGCCGCTGTCTTCCACTCAATCCAAAATACGTCATCTCCCTCCCTGCTGTCGAACCCACAATTGTTCCCTCGCGCGCTGTCTTTTCAGCAAACCGGCACCGCCCATCTTTCCGCTGGCCCTATCCGCACCTCATTCGCTAGTTAATGTTCGCTGTGCTGCTGTGCCATCAGTGTTGTTTAAATAAAATAAATAGTTAAAAATCATGATCTACATCGACTGGCGTGGTCAACAGACTTACGATGGTCTTCTTGTTTATTTCTTTTGAGCTAACGGAATTTTTTGGGGTTATATAATAATAATAATAATAATAATAATAAAATAATAATATATATATATATATATATTATTTTATTTTATATATATATTATTAGGAGCAAATTATGTAAAGAGTAAGCTGGATAAGTATACTCGACCTCATACATGCTTAATGGCTGCATCAATGTCGATGGCCGATTTCAACAAAAAATTGATTGATCTTGAGAGTAATATCACTAATCATTCTGATGACTTCACCAAAAAATTAGTCGATCTCGAGAATAAGGCTACGGGACATTCCAGCGATATCAAGAAACTTCAAGACTCGACAAATCGAATAGAAAGACAAATTGGGCAAAACCATAGCGAGTCCACAGACAATCAGAATAAAGCAATGCTGATGCTAACCGCTATTTGCGACAACATTAAGCTGACGCAAGAACAAATATTCCAGAATATTGAACATGATCAACATAACAATTCAGCAGATTCAGGGAATTCAACAGATCATCATGAAAAAACCGACTCTCCCAAAACATCATTCCCGCACCATCACGAAGATAGTAATGCAAATTTTCAAAATAGCAGCTCTGGAATGCATTCGCTAATCAATACCCCTTTTTCACTCCACTGTTAGCAGCATATCAACGAAGAGCAAAAATCGAGCTACCCAAGTTCGATGGTAACGAAAAAAGCAGCGCTGCGTGGCTTAATAAAGCTGAAGAATATTTTGAGATTTACGAAATTGATAGTGATGATGAAAAAATTAAGCATGCTTCCATGAAAATGGAAGGAGAAGCATATAATTGGTATATGTGGTGGAAAAAGACGACACTTGCTATTAGTTGGAGAAAATTTAAGGATTCGTTCTTTAAAAGATTCCAAGGTATCAAGGAAGAAGAGTTCTTTTCAACACATTAAATTACATCAAAAAGGAGATGTGGATGAATACACTCGAGAATGGGAGACCTTAGCGACACGAGTACCTGGATTATCAGAATCTCATCTAGTCCAATCTTTCATTTCGGGACTTAAAACCCATATAAAAGTAGAGTTCGAGCTTCATGACATTACATCGATAGAAGTTGCAAGACAAAAAGAAAAAGCTGCTGAAAAGAAATTTGTAAAGTTATTTTAGTCAAAGCCGGAAAGAGTATATTCGAGACAAAGATTTCCTGAATCTGCAAATATAGATAACACAAAATATGTTCCACCACAACTTCGTGAAGGAGAAAAATCTAACGTGGAAATACAAAGGATGAGAGAGGGCAAGTGCAAGCGTTGTGGTGAAAAGTGGGACCCTAAGCATAGGTGCCCTAAAGGAAAAGAGAGAGAATCTGTATAACTGTGAAACAACTAATGACTCTAATAGTGATGAATCAGATGTAGAAGGAATTGAAGACACCCCAGAGTTCTCTCCAGAACTAGATGACGAAAGCATTCCGCAAGTGTCATTATCAGTGATGACAGGTATATCACAACCTCAGACACTAAAATTAAAAGGACATATTAAGAAGAACAACGTAATGGTTCTCATCGACACCGGAAACACCCACATTTTTTTAGATTCAACCATGGCCAAAAGACTCAACATCTTTACGTTTCCCATGCCCAATATGAAGGTAATGGTGGCCGATGGTAAGAAGATTGAAAAGGTAGGGAAATACCATAAGGTCAAATTGCAGATTCAAGTCTTTAATTTAGAATCTGCATTCTACACTGTACCATTAGGAGGAATAGATGTGGTCTTAGGAATCCAATGTCTACAAACCTTAGGTACTTACTCTGCCAACCATCAAAAGCAGTTTGTAAGCTTTAAATGGGAAGGAAAAAAGCACAAGTTACATGGATTCCAAGCACCAGAAAGTCAAATTGTATCGTCATCACAGATGATAAAAATGATTTGAAAAGGAGCGCCAGCCTATATAGTACAATGTCACCAGTTAGAAATGTTATCTGCAAAAATGATCAGTGAAGGGTCACCAGAAGTACAAGGGCTAATTCAGAAGCATGGAAAAGTATTCCAAGACCTGCCCATGAAAATGCCTCCTAATAGGGAAATTGAACATACAATAGAAGTCAAAGCAGGATCAGACCCTGTCACATCAAGCGATATCGCTATCCGTATCACCAAAAGACTGAAATTGAGAACATAATCTTAAAATGTGGGGTCATCTCAAAAAGCAAGAGCCCGCCTCTTGGGAGACCGAAGCATTTTGTCAACAACATCTGTTGTTGCGTATGATTTGAGGACAAAGCATCTTTGAGAGGAAGGCAATGTTATGTACAAATTATTAATTAATATTTAATGTAATTGTCTCAGGTTGGCTTAGGTTTTATTAGGCAAAAGGGCATGATCCCTTCACCAAGAGACACCATAAGGCTGTATTTAAGCCTTGGTCTCTCCATTTGTAAACCATCTCATCTTTTTATCAATAATATATATACATATTCCTGTTTATCTGAGTTTATATACTCCAGAAGTAAGGTTTCAAGTTGCAACTGAAGGCTTGCTTGACTGCAAAGATCTGATCTTAAAAAATATGCAATCCAAGCAGTTGGTAACGCAAATGCCATTTGTTTCTGTTATAATGGGAAGTGTGTGATCTTATGATATGTCAGAGAAATGTTGATCTCATACAATGTTGTAGATATCATTTAGCATTTATCCTTGGAGGATTAGTAATCCGATATAGTTTTTCGGAGACATCTAAGTTCAACTAAAACATAAATGATGCAGAAATGACATCTGTAGTTATATGTTTTGTGCACCATTGCTCTCTAAAACTAATTTTGACATTCCTTTTTCATTTATTTTTATTTTGACTTTTATGTGATTGAAATGATTTACGACATTTTAAAGTAGTGAATATTTTGGGGGTATTCTCTTTGGTGATTTCTTAAAAGAGTTGTATTAGAATCTCAGTTTTGTTATCCGTACATCAAAGCCTGAAACTGTATTATTGTTGCAGAAGAAGTTAATTGATGGACTTCCTAATATTTTTTCAAATTCTAAAGAAACATTTTGAACTGCTGCAGCATCTGTTTATTGCGCGTACAGATAATATGGAGACATCTGCTTGTCTTGTAACTCCACCTCAAGTCAAGTACGTTGCTTTATGTTTTGATTTAATTGACTTGGAAATTTATGCATGATTTATCTGGAAATTATTCTAACAAAATTGTCTTTTCTTTGCAGTTTCCTGCTAAATGGCAGGGGTGTGGACAAAAGAAGTATTGTCTCAATGGTTTGTGAGCTGGTGGCTGTTATAATGTGATCCAAAATTATTATAGCATATAATATCATGGTATCAATGGTGACAAAGAGTGTCACATCCCATTCCTTTTCAAGCATTACTAATATGCTATGCTATATTAACAGGATACAGGTCCACAAATGCCAACAGATGTGACAGGCATGTTGAAAATTGGTACAAATCTATTGCAGGCAATTGGTGAATTCAATGGTATTACTTTCACTCCTGGGATTTAGTTTGTGTCTTGCACTGGCTTTTTGCTTTGATGAAGACATTTTTGAACGCTGATCTTTGTCTTTTTCTTGTTTAGGTAATTATATAATCGCTATTACTATAATGAGTGCCTGTCCATCTGCTTCACCAGCTTCAAAGCTGTTCGATTACGTGCCCCCTGCTGCTTCATCATTTTCACAAGGTAGCACTTATTATTATTTTACTTATGTTGGTGATTATTTCAATTTTGTTTTATTTTCTGTAGAACCTTTATGTAAAGAGATAGTTTAAAAGTAGTGAATTCATTTTCCTCCCTTCGACATTGTTAAAATCTGATGTTCTATGCTGTAACAATCACTTATTAGAAAATTGGTTATGCTGCAATATTAGTAAAGCAATTGTAGATAGAACATAAACCAAATGCACAATGGAAGACAACAAAGGAATAGAATGAGACAGAGAATTTGGGTCCAATGACCAGGGCAAAACCCACAAGGGGAAAACCCAACCAGATTCTTCTTCTATTAGATATCAATTGTTCAGCGGAGATACAAAGTACAATGAGAGATCAAGAGAATGAGTATGTTCAACCAAATCTGAACATTCTGTAGCATGAAGATCACTGATAGCAGCTGCTGAGGCAAACACTGAATCAACCTTCAAGTTATGCTCTTACTCTCCAAGTCTCTCTTCCTCACAATCTTCTTCAAGACTCTCCAACTCTCTCTCAATATCGAATCCTTCTTTCACAATGCACAAGTAGTGAGGGGAGAAGATATGAGACACAGATATATAGGAGGAGAAATGAATTCATGCCAGAAAGGAGCATGCCTTAGAGTAACTCGTATGCCAAATAGGTAAGAGTAACTTAAGCCATTATGGAGAAAGGAAAAACATGTCTTGATTGGAGGAATCTCACATGCCTTGAGGAGTGTAACTCATGCCCTTTTAGGAAGTGTAATACATGCCATTTAAGGAGAGGTATGCATGCCTTTGTAGGTTATGCATTTAAGAGATAGTATAACATATGCTTTAAAGAGTGCGTAAGAGGAATCTTTTATGACATGCCTTCAATGAGTGTATAAGAGGAATATGCCAAGTCTTTAATGAGAAAGTAAGAGAGAGTGTAGCGTAGAGTCATGTGAGACATTAAGGAGAGAAGGGTGCAAAGTATGAAGGTTAGGTGACTTGTATTTCTTTTTGATAATAATATCATTAGTATCATAAG
This sequence comes from Pinus albicaulis, assembly GCA_034641835.2. Lineage (NCBI taxonomy): Eukaryota > Viridiplantae > Streptophyta > Pinopsida > Pinales > Pinaceae > Pinus > Pinus albicaulis. The sequence continues at coordinate 74,197 of JAXQQM020075076.1, forward strand.
GATAATGATAATAGTAATGATAATATTGATAATTAAGTCAACATTGAACTATTAGGAATGATTAATGATAATTTCAGTGATTTTCCATCAACTATACTTGATTACCAATTGATACAAGATGATTTACTATTTTTGGAACGTGATACTTGAGATGCTAGCAATGACTTTCTATTTTTAGAGAGTCACTCTAGAATTGTGAGAAATGAAATTTTATTCAAGGAAATTCATCCCTAAGCTGCCAACTTTCAATACTCCCTTCTCAGCTAGGGAGGAATTTCCTTCTGCAACAAGGAGTTCTACTTTCTCTTATCATCTTTGTTAATCTTTGCTCTGGAACAATGATGTCTCAATTTAGTGAAGAAGAATCATCATAGGGGATATTCATCTATCACCCTATATCCACTGATCTTCCCATCTTGGCACATGCTTGGGGGGATTGCCACTTGTCAACACATGACAAGGTTCACGCATAACCAAGTCTCACCTCTGCTTGGGGGGATTGGCACTTGTCAAAACATGAAAAGGATCACGCTCAACCAAGCTTTACTATAAAAGTCAAGCGGTAGAATACCTACATCCATAGTCTTTGGGGGCATTACCACTTGTTAATAGATGACAAGGATCTCGCACAACCAATTCTCATCTCTACTTGGGGGGATTACCACTTGTCAAGACATGACAAGGATCCCGCACAACCAAGCTACACCCATTGGCCATATTGGCCAGATGGGTGATAATCCTAACAAGGGCAACTTGTGGGTAGGATGCATACTAGGGTATACACTTGGCAAGTCCCAAACTTGATGATAAGGGGGATTACCACTTGTCAACACATGACAAGGATCGCGTACATCCTACAGTGAAGAGTTCCCTCAACGCCGGGAGCTCTCTTGACTCCATTCCCAACTTGTGAGCTCAAACAAGAGGGAAGAGCATAGTTCAATGTTCTCGATCATCCGTGATAGCCCCCACCAGCAAGGGTGACATTTGTCAGTCCAAGTCGCTCTCTGAATACCAAGAATTGCCCTTTTGACAAAGGCTTGGTAAGAATGTTAGTTATCTGATCGTTAGTTGCAATATGATGGAGCCTCACTAGTCCTCTCTGTACCATATCTCAGATATAGTGATATTTAATCTCAATGAGCTTGGACTTGTCATGGAACACGAGATTTTCTGCAAGTCGAATCCCACTCTGGTAATTTTGGGCAACTAGGTCCAAACTCCATGTTGTGATGCTCAGATGATGATGTCAATATTTTTATTGGATTCCTCTTTTGGAGAGGTGTAAGATCGATCTAAAGAACATCTTGATCCGATGAGCAAAACATTTATTTTGAATTAATTCCACTTATGTGCAAGGTCAGCCAGAATTGTAATGTAGGCTTGAAGCCCCAACAAATGTGTCACAACTTCACAGATGGATATATATTTTTCAACGTTGGAGGTCATTTTCACCATCACTCATCACACATTCTCTCTCTGCATCTGATTGGTTCGATCATCATCTTGGAGGCTTCTCTTCACTCACACGTGGGAAAAACAACAGTTAGGGTTTCAGATTGTTCTAGGGTTTCCAATGCAGAATTGACCAGCGTTGATTTTGGTCAACGCTTGGTCAAATTGACCTGAAACTCTCCCAACACTTCGATCTCCTCAATCTGCATTTTTTTGGCACAAAACCGAGGCTGGACATTGACTTTGACTTGGCTACGTTGACTTTTTGCTGCTGTTGTTTTGCGTTGACTGTTGATTGGACAACGTTGACTTTTGTTGACTTTGGGTTGACCGTTGTAGAGCTGTCTGAGAGGGTTGTATGAGACATTCTGGTTGGCTGACAGTGAGGAGACTTTGCTGGTTGAAGCATCCTGTTGACTGCTGTAATGCACCACACACATATATTTTGTTGATCAAGTTAAGTGTATTTTTGGCTTGTCTTCCATCGATCTACTGGTATGTTCTATCAGCATTTTACTTTCATGTTTATGTGATTGCTATTTGATATCGAGTATAAAAGTAAAGTTGCATCAAGCATAGAACATCTACGAAAATTTACATGGTATCGAAGCTAAGGTGAAGACAAAGCCCATGTTTGTATTGAGAGCAATCACTGAAGAAGTAGTATTTGTCAAGGACTCATGGGTACCTCAAATTATAATGGCTTCAAAGCTGATGACAAGTTGACTGGCAAGGCTGACTTTCATGCCTGGAAGATGTCTTTGGATTTAATGTTGGAAGACCAAGATGTCATGGACTATGTGCAAGGTAAAATCCAAGAGCCGCCATCATCTGCACCTGCTGCCACCAAGACAAAGTATAAGAAGGGGGAAAATCAAAGCAAAGCTGATCATTTGGGATTCCATCCATAAGAGTCTGGTTGCCTACATCTCTGAGCTGCGCACATCCAAGGAGATGTATGATAAGTTGGTCAATATGTTCAGGGCCAACAATGCAAATCAAGTCTTTTTCTTTAAGAACCAATTGAAGAATCTTAAGAAAGGCAGGGATGAATTCGTTTAATCTTATTTTTTGAAGTTGACCGAAATCAGAAATAATCCTCTGGCTATTAGGGAGACAATAGCTGATCGAGAAATGGTTCTCACTGCACTTGGAGGTCTCTCCTCTAAATGGCATGTATTCATTACTACCATTCTCAATAATAATGTGATTCTTGATTTTGACGAAGTATTGTCGAGATGCACTCAAGAGGAAACAAGAATGATGGAATATGGAAAGGAAGGTAATGTTGCGTTCACCACTCATGCTAAGAAGAAGAACAATGGTGGTCCGAGGAACCATGGAAGAGATGGGGCCAAAGGAAAGAAAGGAAGATGTTACACATGTAACAAGACTGGCCACTATGGTAGAGAATGCCCAAATAAAAGGGATTCTCCCGGGGATGATGATAACAACTACAACAGGAGAAATGACAATCAAAGGAACAACGGGTTCAAAGGAAAGAGGAAGGTTCCCTCTGGCAATGGAAATGGGTAGCCTTTCAAAAGGTCAAGAAATTCCAGGTATGAGTAATCTAATGTTGTTGATGATAAGGAAAATGAATTCATTCTTGTATCTGCCCTCTCTGCACTATGGATGTCTGGTTGATTGATAGTGGTGCTTCAAGGCACCTCACTGGGTTTAAGGAAGCACTTCCTGATTTGGTTGAGAAGGATACTAATCTTAAAATTATCCTTGGAGATAATGCCACCTATCCCGTGAAAGGGACTGGGACTGTGACCCTCCACTTATCTCAAGGTCAAGTTCTCTGCCTGCAAGATGTACTATATGTACTTGATTTGAAGAAGAACCTTGTGTCTATTTCAGCCATGGAAGACAAAGTTTTCAAGGTGGCATTCGTTGATGGGGAGGTACACATCTGGAAGAAGAGTTTCAAGGAAGTTATCAAGATTGGGTTTAGAGTTGATACACTCTACCAGGTTGGAGGAAGTCCAATGGGGGCTATGACATGTGATACAATTCGTCAAACCGAATCAAGGCACCGTAGGTATGGACACCTTCATTACACAGTCCTTCCCGAAGCAAGGAAGATGGTGACAGAGATGTCCGAATTCAAAAATGATCATGAAGGTGTATGTCAGGGTTGTGCCGAAAGAGAAGTGGAGATTTGCCACGATGTTACCTCAGATGAAGATGCTTCCCTCAGGAAAGTGATAAATGTTTCGAGCTCTGAGGAAGATCATGAAGTAAGGTCTGGGAATCAGGAAGAACTGAAGGATGAGATGATGCCCGATTGTGAAGGACCGATGGACCCCATTGATCCTCCTCCTTCAATGAAGAGAAGACCCTCATGGCTCCAGGATACTCTCGAGGATGCCGAAAGACATATGGCCCCAAGGGGGACATTCTGTGAAAGTAAGATGCCGAATAGATACCAAGGGTATCTAGCAGCCATGAGTACAATCGTACAATCTGAGCTTGGATCGTTTGAAGACGTCGTAAAGCATCAAGTTTGGAAGGACGCTATGCATGAAGAGTACGAGTCGATTAAGGACGCTATGCACGAAGAGTATGAGTCGATTATGAAGAATGATGTTTGGGATGTGGTTCCGAGACCGGAGGACAAAGCTGTTGTCACCTCGAAATGGCTCTATAAGATCAAGCATGGATCTGATGGTAGTGCTGAAAAGTTCAAGGCAAGATTCGTTGCCCGAGGCTTCTCTGAAAAGGAAGGCATAAACTATGATGATATATTTGCACCTGTGGCTCGATATACAACCATCCGATCTATTATAGCCCTTGCTGCTACGCAAGGATGGAATCTTCATCAGATGGATGTGAAGACCTCTTTTCTGCATGATTCGATAAATTAAGAGGTGTATGTGGAGCAACCTCTAGGGTTCGAAGTCCAGGATAGAGACTCTCATGTATGCAGGTTGAAGAAAGTCCTCTATGGGTTGAAGCAAGCCCCTAGGGCTTGGTACGAGAGGATAGATAGCTATTTGATGAAGCTGGGCGTCACTCGAAGTAATGTTGATCCGAACCTTTACTTCAAGGTTGATAGAGAAAAGCCTCTCATTTTGATTCTCTATGTGGACGATCTCTTCCTGACAGGTGCTGACCCTCTCATTCATTAGTGTAAGAGGGAGCTCGCTTCTGAGTTAGAGATGAAGGACCTAGGACTGATGCATTACTTCCTAGGCCTGGAGTTCTGGCAGAGACCTGGCGAGATTTTCCTCTCTCAAGGAAAATATATTGTGAAGCTGCTGGAAGGATTTGGAATGTTGGACTGTATGTCCGTGTCGACACCGATGGAGCTCAACTTTAAGAAGTTGGGTGGAAGCGCTGCTGGGCCCGTGCTAGCAAATCCTGCCGAGTATCGACAACTCGTAGGGGCCTTGACGTTCTTAGGGAACATCCGTCCGAACGTATGTTGTGTAGTGAACACTTTGAGACAAACATTCACTGGGTTGGTGCCAAGAAACTCTTGAGATATCTCTGGGGCACGATAGACCATGGGTTGAGATACAGTACTGGGAGTTTGAGACTCTGTGGTTATACTGATGCCGATTGGGCTGACAATGTGGTGTATCGCAAGAGCACATCTGGATGCTACTTCACTCTTGGGTCTGCTTCGAGTAGGAAGTAGAAGTCGGTAGCCTTGAGCACCTCTGAGGCCGAATACATTGCAGCGTGTATGGCATGTTGTCAAGCCACTTGGTCGCGAAAGCTCTTCAGTGAGTTGTTCGAGCATGTGCTAGATGCCACCCTTATCCTTTGTGATAACCAGAGGGGGATTCGTTTGTCATAGAATCTCGTGTTCCACGATCGATCCAAGCATATTGATATCTGGTACCATTTTATCCGGGATATGGTACAGTGAGGCGCCATAAGGCTCGATCATATAGGAACTGATGAGCAGGTCGTGGATATTCTCATAGAGCCCTTGGGAAGGTCATGTTCCTAACCTTCCGTGAGAATCTTGGAATCGTGGAACGACCCTATTGGGAGGGTCTTGTTGGACGATGAGCTTTGGGAGCTCCAAGGGGCTTTGGGGATAGCTTCTCGGAGCTATAAGCAACCACAGGGTTAGGCTTGTCGAACCTTGTTGGTGTGCTTCTGCCCCACTGTTATGATATTGAGTTGGTTCACCTCTCTCTGATCTATGCCCTGCACACATCCTACCCATGGAGTCTCGGACTCATGGGGCCCCCACCCTACTCACATCTCAATGAGGGAAAGCTAGAGAGCAAGAGGCAAGACCGATGGACGCGTCGCAGATTTTCGTACTCTCAATGTCTAAGATGGCACGTGTCCAACCACTTGATCCGGGATCAAGCTCCAATGAGGTTTCGTACCTCCACCTCGACTTCAGTCATGAACCGAGCCGGTTAAGATATGGCTTCTCTTGGAGTCCAAGTGAGGTTTCGACTCCACCGACTTCTATTTCATTAAACCAACTGCTGGGGTGTGTGACTCCATTGAGTCCCCTAGTTCTTTTAATTCTCCGAGCTAAAATTATTAGTTGGGAGTGATGTTCAGGACTCAATCTTTTTGTTATGAAATAAAGAAGCATCAAAGCAAGTTACGGCGGGATGACGCACGTTGTTTGGATGGCACAAGTGGATGGAGTTCTCCCTAGCTGAGAGGGAGTCTTAATTTTGGACAACTAGGTCCAAACTCCATGTTGTGATGCTCAGATAAAGATGCCAATATTTTTATTAGATTCCTCTTTCGGAGAGGTGCAAGATTGATCTAAAAATCATCTTGATCCAATGAGCAGAACATTTATTTTGAATTAATTCCACTTATGTGCAAGGTCGGCCAGAATTGTAATGTAGGCTTGAAGCCCCAACAAATGTGTCACACACCCTCACTGATGGATATATATAGGTCAACGTTGGAGGTCATTTTCACCATCACTCATCACACATTCTCTCCTTGCATTTGATTGGTTCGATCATCATCTTGGAGGCTTCTCTTCACTCACACGTGGGAAAAAGTAGCAGCTAGGGTTTCAGACTGTTCTAGGGTTTCCAGCACAGAATTGACCAGTGTTGACTTTGGTCAATGCTTGGTCAAATTGACCCGAAACTCTCCCAAAACTTTGATCTCCTCAATCCGCATTTTTTTGGCACAAAAACCGAGGCTGGATGTTGACTTTGACTTGGTTGCGTTGACTTTCTGCTGCTGCTGTTTTACATTGACCATTGACTGGACAACGTTGAATTAATACAAGTTTGGGTTAATCACAGAGTCGTCAGAGAGGAAGTTGTGTGATAGATTATGGTAAAGCTCTTAATTTCATGCAGGAGACTTTGGCAAGTTGAAGCAACCCTGTCAATCGCCGTAACACACCCACACATATATTTTATTGATCAAGTTAAATGTATTATTGGCTTGTCTTTCGTTGATCTATTGGTATGTTCTATCAACATTTTACTTTCATGTTTATGTGATTGCTATTTGATATCGAGTAAAAAGTAAAAGTGCATCAAGCATAGAACATCTACGAAAATTACACACTCTTATTGTCACAAGATATTATTGTTGTATCTAAAGACATGTTCAAACAATTTAAAGAGCTTCCTAAACCATATTAAGCCACAACTTAGCTATGCTAGCAATATTGTACTTGGCTTCACAATGCTAAGGGCTACAAGTTTCTGCTTCTAATCCATGATATAATGGTAGATCCATGGTAGATCCTAAGCTAAAGCAACATCTAGAAACAACATCTAGATGTGCCTTTTTGTTAGCAGAAGTTTCCAACCAAATTAGCATCATAGTACACATGTAGTCCTCACATCAAGTAAAGATATATCGCAATCCAAGATTGATGGTCCCATGCAGATATCTCAACACATGCTTTGCAACAATCCATTGTGCATGTGATGGCTTAATCATATATCGTCTCGCAGTATTGATCGCAAAACATGTTCCTAGATAGTGTTCACTTAGAACATCGCGTTCCCAATAAGTTGTGATACTTAGAAGGATTAGCCAAATCAAGTCCCCGCAACTTCACGACATAACTTTTGGAAATTCATTTCCATTGGTGTATTCATGGATTTACATCCTCGTCCCACCAAATCTTTCTTGAAAGCCACAAAACATTTTCCTAAGAAAGGAAAATATCACCAAGTTCCTTGCCATACTTCTAGCCCAAAAAGTGTGCATCAAATGAAGACCTTTCATTTCAAATTCAGAATCTAACTCCCTCTTACACTGGAGGATAAGAGGTTCTCCACCTATAAAGAGTAAGTTGTGAACATGTAATAACAAAATCAAAGGCATACCTTAGACAGTTTTGAGGTAGAGATTTGGATCAACATTTCTTCTGCTAAAACCAAGCTTCATCAAGAAGCTATCAATGCAAGCATACCAGTCTCTTGGGGCTTGCTTCAATCCATAGAGAGCTTTTTTCAGTATACACACATGAGTTTTCCTTTCATGTACTTGAAAGCCTTGTGGTTTTTCTACAAATACTTCTTCCTTGAGGAAGCCATGCAAAAATTTGTATTCACATCCATTTGGTGAAGCGTCCATCCCTGGCTAGCAACTAGAGGCACAATAAATCAGATGGTAGTATATCGCGCAACATGTGCAAAAATCTCATCATATTCTATTCCCTCTTTCTTAGAGAATCCTCTAGCCACAAATCTAGGTTTATATTTTTCAATACTTTCATCCGCACCATGTTTAATTTTGAACAACCATTTAGAAGTCACAACAGACTTACCTTGAGGTCTGGGAACTACTTCCCATAGATCATTATGTATGATAGACTCATATTCTTCGGCCATTGGATCTTTCGATACTTGATTTTGCACTACTTCAAAAGTGCATGGTTCAGCCTAAATAATGTTTCTCATGGCTACAACGTATCATTGGAACTGACATCATTTCTTGTTTGCTTTGAAGGTTCCTCTGGGACCAGCATGTCTATCAACATCTTGTAGAGTGTCACGAAGCCATAATGGTCTCTTTCTAGCAAGAGGATCACATGGAGGAGGATCCAAGGGTTCCACGTGCTCCATGGGTTCATCACCAAGATCAGGCTCAGGCTCAGGATCTTCTTGAGCATCTAAGGCATCATCCTGACTTTCAACCAATGTTGCAGGAAACGTCCCCCCCCCCACCACCGGTTCCAAGCCTCGAAACGTGTCTCGTACGGGATCCTCGTAAAAAAATTTGCGGTTCCTGGAAAGTCGGATCCGCGTTTCCGTACAGCGAATCTGCGTTTCTGTACATCGAATCCGCGTTTCGTACGGCGGATTGCTGTACGGAAACATTGCAGATCCTGTATGGATAGCGAGCGGTTCCGTACAGCGCCGTACGGATCCAACTTTCGCACTTAAAAAATGCGTTTTTATTTTTTATTTTTTATTTTTTTATCTTTTCTGATTTTTGGTTTTATTTGGGTTAGTTAATGAGTTAGTCTTGGGTTAGGGATGTGATGAAAAGGTTATAAGCTCTCTTTCACCTATTATTTTCTCACTTGTGTTTTTGGAGAGCTTGGAGAAGAGAGGAGAAGAGAGCTTGGAGAAGAGAGAGTTGAGGAGAGCTTGGAGGAGTGAAGGAGGAGGAGCTTGGAGGAGTAAAGAAGGGCTTCCATCTACAAGAGCTAAAGAGGTAAGTGCAAACCCCAAACTCTCTCATTTTTTTTGTATTTTCTCTCCTCCCTCTCCTACACTTTCCCATTCTTTCTTCTTGTACATTTTATTTGCAGGTTTTTCACCATCTATATTCATACTCAAAGATGATGTTTCTTTGGGTTCTATGTATCATTCCACTCTTGGTTTTGATGATGGTAAGGGGGAGTAGAAATAGAAGAGGAGAACATGAGGAAGAAGAGGAAAGTGGTCACCATATGAGTGACCCAATGTATGATGAGGAGGAAGGCTTTAAAGAGGAAGGGGATGATGAAAACATTGAATTACAAGATGGGAAAGCTGCATTGACACCCTTGTGGAACTATGTGACCAAACTTGAAGGGGGAAAAGGTGGTGGAAGCTACAAGTTTTTGTGCCCTCATGGTTGTCATGGAGGAAAACCATATAGCGGTTCATATACCCGTGTAAGGAGGCATCTTTGTGGGGTGATGGATAGTGATGAAAGAAAGGGTGCTGTGGGGATAGCAATTTGCCCAAAGGTTCCAGCTGAACAAAGAAGAAAATACATCCAAATAGAGGAGGCTGCACAACAAAAAAATAAAAAACAAAAAACTCAATCTGAATCAAGTGCAACCTCTAGATTTGGTAGCTCATCTGCTCATGGTGTTTCTGCAAGTTCTGGAGGTAAAAAAACAATAGCAAATTTCCTTAATGTTGCTGGGAGGGATGATGTGGATGGAAAGATAGTCCAATTTCTTTGTGCTTGCGGTGTACCATTCAATGTGCTTCGCTCTCCCTATTGGCATGAAATGGTAAAGGGCATCAATGAAGCCCCAAAAGGATACAAGTCCCCCAACTATGAGAAAGCTAGAACAGTGTTATTAGAAAGAGAAAAAGGAAAGGTTCAAGCAGTTTTGACACGTTTTACAAATGAGTGGGTAGATAGTGGGGTATCCATTGTATCAGATGGGTGGACAAATATCAGAAACCAACATTTGATAAATGTTCTTGGTGTTTCTGCCACTGGTTCAGTGTTTATTGCATGTCATGATTCCTCCTCTGTCAGTGCAACTTCCCAAAACATTGCAGATCTCCTATTGCAATCAATCAGAGATGTTGGTCCTAGCAAAGTGGTTCAAGTGATCACAGATAATGCAACAAATTGTAAGGGAGCAGGTAAAATTATTGAGCATACTTATCCACACATATTTTGGTCTGGGTGCTTGGTGCACACATTGAACCTTTTGATGCATGATATTGTGAAGCATAAAGAATGTGGGTGGATTAATGAGCTTTACAAGAGAGGGAAGAAGCTCATTAAATTTATCATAGGGCATACAAGGGTAAACTACTTCTATGGCACTTACTCCAAGTTGCAGTTGCTTAAACTTGCAAAAACCAGATTTGCAAGTTATTACCTCACCTTTAGGCGGCTAGTGAAGGTGAGACAAGCTCTAACTAATATGGTCACCGCTGAATCATGGGAGGAGATTAATACTGATAGAGATGGTGCTAATGCAACAAAGGACACTATTCTTGACATGTTATTTGGGTCACAGGTTAAATATGTTTTGCAATTCACCAAACCAATTTATTACATGATCAAGTTTGGGGATTCAGATAAGCCAATAATTGGGGAGGTGTATGAGAAAATGGATAACATGTTGGGGATGATTAAAGACATTGTTGAGCCTAGAGATACCACCTTGTACAAATATATTCGTGCAGAGGTGGTAAAACGATGGGATATGCTAAATATTCCATTGCATGCATTAGCATATGTATTGACACCTAAATATTATAGTCCATCATGGCTTTCTACAACAACACCCGGGGGGGCGAGCAAGAGAAAACCACACCTAGATCCAGAGGTCCTAATCAAATATATGGATGCACTAGATAAATTAGTCCCTGATGAGGAGGAGGCACACTTGGTACGGAAACAGTTGAGCAGCTATACACTTTCCACTGGTCCATTTGGGAGCATGCATGCTATTAGAGATCGAGAGAGTTTTTCTTCTATTGAGTGGTGGAACATGCATGGAGGTGCTACTCCACTTCTATAGACTTTGGCATTGCGGGTGCTATCACAAGTGGTAAACACTTCTTCTGCAAAGAGGTGTTGGAGCTCTTATTCTTTCATCCACAGTGTTAAAAGGAACAGGTTGAGTTTAGACCGGGCAGAGAGCTTGGTTTATGTTCATTACAACTTGAGATTGTTGTCCCATTACTGTGAAGATGCAAAGAGTAACAGAGACCTTAAGGTTTGGGACAAGTATCCAGAGGAGACCAATTTGGAGGATGGAGTGTTGCGATTAGAGCAATTAGAGGATGCTCTTACCCATGATGATGATGATCGACTTGACATGCCACCCCCCACTGGTCCCTTGCTTCCTAGGTTCCATGGTTCAACACCAACAGTAGGGGCTTTGTCTTCATCAGTTACAGTGACATTGCCACAGCTTCCACAACCACCATCTTCTTCATTGCCACCACATGGAGGCGCACCGTCACGTACTCTTCGTGGTGGAAGGAGGAGAGATGAGTAGATATTTTAAGTGTTCACACTTTACTGCTTTTGTCATAGATTATCATTAGACTTGTAGGCTTGTTGTGAATTTGAACTTCTTTGTCTTGGTGGTGGCCAAGTGGCCTATTTTGTAAACATTATTATTTGAATTTTGGACATGACTAATGTTGACAGTTGCTCACTTATAATATGCTTTATGTTTTATAATATGGTTAAATGTTTTATGTTTATCATTTATGTTTTATAGTATGCTTAATTTTTAAATGTTTTATGTTTTAAAATTTATAGTATGCTTAAATGTTTTATCATGCTTAAATGTTTTATGTTTATCATTTATGTTTTATAGTATGCTTAAAACTTAATTATTTGATCTATGTTTGTAATTGCTAGGATCTAGATTCTAGATTCCTGATGCTCGAATAATTAATTATTGATGTACAATGGAATCATGGATGTCATATCTATGTTGATTTATGTAAAAATATGCATGTTTTCATGTCTTCTACAACTAATATGGTATTTGGGATTGTTGTTTTGAATATAAATGCAAATATATATATATATATATACTAGACACTTTCGAAACGCTTTGCTTCCTAAATTTTTGGAAAATGATGCTTTCGCGTCCTCGCTTCGTCCCCGCTTCGTGCACGTTGCTTTCAACATTAGCAGGAGGAGGAGTGTCTCTTGCCTTTCCACGAGTTGCATCTTCATAAAATGTTACATCCCTGCTAAAATCTATAGTTCTTTAACTAGGCATGTATATTTTGTAAAATTTAGAATTTTCACGATAATCGACAAACATAGATTTTTTACCTGAAGCTTCCAGCTTGTTCCTCTTTTCCTTTGGCACATGAAAGTAGACAGGGCAACCGAAGATCCTCAAGTGCCCAACCTCGAGCTTTTCAGCATTGAAGACTTCTTTAGGAAACTTGTTGTTTAAAGCTCAGTGTGGAGATCTAGTTTGGTCATTGACAATAGTGTTAGCAAATTCTCCCCATAGAAACTTTGGTAGCTTCTGATCATGCAAGATAGCTTTGACTACTTCCATGATAGTTCTATTCTTTCTTTCGGCCGCACCATTTAGTAGTGGGTTCTATGGTACGGTGGTTTCCTTCCTGATTCTAACTTCTTTGCAGAAGTCAATGAAATAATTTGAAGTGAACTCTCCCCCATTGTCAGATTTGAAGATTTTGGTTTGCTTTCCAGTTTGTTGTTCTAACAGAGATTCAAAGTCTTTGAACATGTTAAATTCTTGAATTTTTTTTTCAAAAGAAAATCCATGTTTTGCGAGAAAAATCATCCACAAAGATTATATAATAGAAGTAGCCACCAAGAGAAGTTATAAGCATAGGTCCACATAAATCAAAATGTACAAGATGAAGTACCTGACTGGTTTTTATTTTGCTTAAAGGGAATGGTCCCTTTACATGTTTTCCCCTTGCGCACCCTTGGCAGACCCCATCATGATCCACTCTAATCTCCGACATTCCAGAAACCATCTTTCTCACACGAGGCAGTGCTTTATAATGCAGATGAGCGAACCTTCGGTGCCAAAGTTCACGTCGATGATTGTTGTAATGAATCAGCGCATGGATTGGTCTTCCACTGACTTTATAAAGACCTTCAAATCTCGATCTCAGAGTGAGGGCATCTCTCATGCTAGATCTCATTGGCCAGGTGAGAACTTTTCCATTTATGAAAGCAACTTTCATTCCTTTATCTTATAAGGCAGATATAGATACAAGATCGTTTTTCAAACCAAGTACATGCAATACTTATTAAAGAGATATAGTTTTACCTTAATCCAGATGAAAAGAAACAAAACCAAATCCCTTTATAGGATATGTAGATTTATCTCCAAGTATAATTTTTAGATCTTTTTCCCTCTCAACCAGATTTCTCTCCGACCCTCTAGAACTTATGCCAGGCCTAAGGTGACTCTACTCCTTTTGAAGAGTTGTGGGCTCAATGCATTTGGGAAGAGACTAGGATCAAGGCAAAGGATGACATTGAATCAAATGAACAATCTCAAGCCTTTATTGCAAGAACCAAGAAGTTGAAGAAGGGAAAGTTTGGAAATTCCAAGAAGAAGCCAAATATGTCCAAGGTTCAATGCTTTGGATGCAATGAATTTGGACACTTTAAGAAGGATTGTCCAAACAAGCATAACAAAAAAAGAAATGAAAGAAGTGAAGGCCACAAAACTGAAGAGAAGGAAGTGTTGAAAAATGTAACTAGTGTCGGTCTTCATAATTATAATTTGTATCACGACTTGATGTAATCATTGTACTTGTCAAAACAAAAGAAAAGAAAAATATTTATTTTGTAAAAGAAAAATTATTTATTGTAAATGGATTTATTTCCCTTATGGTTTTGGTCCTAGGTCAAGCACCCTTTGTGTGCTCCAAGGTTTGTACAATGAGTCAAGTCAAAGTCTTGATGTAAAGTCCCTAGAGGGCTCATGTATCCATGTAAATAAATTATTTTTATGTCATGGAAAAGTCTAGAAACAACCCAAGAGATTAGGTTTTCTAGACCTAAAGGTCGACCTAGAAGAGGATGGAAGACACAGGGTTGCAGGGGAGCACTCCCCCCACCTCTCAAACTCGCTCCCAAAACATGCTATGAGTGGGAGCGTTTTGGGAGCACATAGGAGCGCGCTCCCTGCCTTTTCGGGAGCGTCGCAAGGAGCGCTCAGGAGTGAACGCTCCCCGAGTGCTCCCTCCTTAAAAAGACGGTCTAGGAGTGCTTTTTTTAAGGAGGGAGCGCTTGGGGAGCGTTCACTTCGGAGCACTAAAAAGCGCTCCCGCCTGACGTCCACGCGCGGAAGAAAAAAGCGATCGACGACTAGAAAATTGGAGGGAAGGGAGGGTAGGGGAGGGGAGGGAAAGAAATAAAAGCCCTCCTTCCCATTCTATTTCTCATTTTAGAGAAGAGAGAGAGGAAGAAGAGAGGAGAGGAGAAGAGAAGAAAGGAGAGAAGAGGAGAAAGCAAGGGAAAGGAGAGGCTGATCAGCAAGGAGCTTGGAGGTTTCTGCTTGGGATCTAATCATCGAAGTTATCGAAGGACAAAGCAGTAGGAGAGTCTAATCACTGATGATCTATTTTTTTCTATGTGTTTTTAATTTGTTCAAACATGAAAATTTGATTTTTTTTCAATGTTTGATAATCAACTTGTTGAAAAATGAAAAAAATTATTTTTTTTAGCTATGTTGCATTTTCATTTGTATAAAAATGAAAAAAATTGATATTTTTTTTTCTATTTTGCATTTTTTCCTATTACCATTTGGCATTCCTCCATTGTTTTGCAGGTTAAAAACTTGAAAGTTTGAATTTTGAAATTTGAAAGTTGAAACAACATGGACATGGCTATATTGCTTGGCATTTTCTTCATGTTGGTTCCGTTTTTTGTTATTATGGTGTTGGAGAGTAGGAGAAAGGGGCCTATTCCAGAACAGGAGGATGAAAAATTGGGTTACAGTGGATATGATGAAAATCCTGAAGAGGAATACCAACCTGAGGAGGAAGGTTAAGGGAGAGTGGAGATAATAAGACCACAATGAAACCAACTAAAATTGACCAAACACCATTGTGGAAATATCTTACTAGGCCTGAAGCAGGGAAAGGGGGTGGAACCACCAAATTTATATGCCGCCATTGCAATACACAATACATAGGTTCATACACCTGTGCCAGAAGGCACCTTTGTGGGAAAAAGGCCATGGGATGGAAATAAAAATATAGGAATAAAAACTTGTGTAAGTGTGTCAGCAATAGATAGAGCCAAATACATAAGGGAGGAGGAGGAAGCCCAATACAAATCTAAAAGATCTAAGGGTTTCATTGAATCTTATGCACCATCACAACATGGACAAAGAAGTCCATCAACTTCTACCCATGGCAGTGGATATGGAGGCACACCCGGACCAAACATCTCTTTAAGGCGTAGAACCATATCTGATTTCCTTGACGAAGGGTCCAGGAGTGATGTGGATTCAAAAATTTTCCGATATCTTTATGCATGTGGGGTACCATTTAATGTTCTTCGCTCACCATATTGGCATGAAATGGTTTCTGCCATTAATGATGCCCCCAAAGGATACAAGAGCCCTGGGTATGACAAGGCTATAACCGTGGGCCTTGATCATGAAAAAGCAAAAATAATTCATTCTTTGAGTAGAATGACAAGTTCTTGGAATGAGCATGGGGTGTCCATTGTATCTGATGGATGGACAAATGTAAAAGGCAAGTCATTGATAGGTGTTCTTGCTGTGTCTGTTAGTGGTGCAATATTCCTTTCATCATATGATTATTCAGATAAGTTCAAGATTGACATCAACATTGCAGAGCCATTACTTGAAACAATTGAACTTATTGGACCATACAATGTCATCCAAGTCATCACTGATAATGCTGCTTATTGTAAGGCAACGAGAGCAATTATTGAGGATAAATACCCCAACATATTTTGGTCTGGGTGTTTGGTTCACACAATGAACCTTTTGATGCATGATATAATTAAAAACAAACAACCTCAATACAGATGGCTTGGTGATTTGTACAAGAGAGGAAAAAAATGGTAAGATTTATTACAAATCATGGCAATACCCATGGTCTTTTCCGCAGTCACTCAACATTGGAGTTGTTGAAGATAGAAAAGACTAGATTTGCTAGCTATTACCTCACCTTCAGGCGCCTTTCGAAAGTAAGAGAGTCATTGGCTGCCTTGGTATCAAGTCCACACTGGCAGGTATTAAAGGAGAGGGCAACAACATCAGTTGACAGGCAAGGTTCTGAACAGGTGGAGGAGACCGCTCTTGATCCTTTGTTTTGGGCACGTGTGAGGGAAATTTTGAATTTCACCAAGCCCATTTATAACATGATTCGTTTTGCAGATACAGATAAACCAGTGATTGGGGAGGTGTATGAGCAGATGGATAGCATGTTGGGGCAAATAAAAGATGTTGTTAAGGAAAAATATCCAAACTTGTATTCAATGATTCACAATTGTGTGTGTGCACGGTGGAATAAACTTAATGTTCCACTACATGCTTTGGCGTATATCCTTATGCCAAAATACCACTCTCCATCTTGGTTGGGCCAACCTGCACTTGGGGGTGGGTTTAGGATCAAACCTCATACAGATCTAGAGGTACAAGAAGGATGCATGAAAGCATTAGACAAGTTGGTACCTGACAGGGAGGAGTGTCCTAATCTGCGCCTTGAATTAGGCAGCTACTTCAGTTGCACTGGTTTGTTTGGTTCTTTTCATGCAATGGAAGATAGAGACAAGTTTGATGCTCTTACATGGTGGGATACATATGGCGGCATGGGACTTTTGCCAAAATTGGCAAAAATTTTCTCTCACAGGTTGTAAATACTTCTTTTGCAGAGAGGTGTTGGAGCACCTACAACTTCATCCATAATGTGAGAAGAAAAAGACTCAACGAGAACCGAGCAAAAAGCTTGGTTTATGTGCACTACAACTTGAGGTTGTTGAGTCATTATTGTGATCAGGCTTATGAGGATCTCTCATATAAAGTATGGGACAACAACCCAAAGGATGATAATTTGGAGGATGACACTATACATCTAGAAGAATTGGAAGCAGAACTTTTGAGAGATGAGGATGAAGCAGTAGCAAGCATGCCATCGCCACACTCACCATCCGGTAGTAGTGCTAGTGCTAGTGTTCGAGTTCCGACTATTATTCCTTTTCTACCTCCACCTACATCCTTAGGTGGAGGTCATGGGGCTTCTAGTCATGGTCGTGGTACTTCCTGTGAGGAGACTGGTGGAAGACCACCATTACCATGAGTTGCTCATAAATTAGACATTTCTCGTGGCAAGAGGCCAAGCAATAGATAAAATAGATTTACAGTTTACTAGTCTATTCTATTTTCTAGTAGTTTTTAACTTTTTATAACTGTTGAAACTTGACTCTTTCATATTTAATGGAAGATATTTTTTTGTAAACAATATATGATAATTTAAGTTTGAAGTTTGAAACTTTGAAGTTGGGAGTTATAATTTTACAAGTCATTATGAATTATGAATATGATGCTTCATGAAAGTTGAAAGTTATTTCATTTCGTTTCATTTTATAACATTTCATTTCATGTTAAATATTCTTTGTTGTAATGGTTACACTTGCTGACAGGTACAACTATGGTGATCAATGAATCGATGATGATAAATGTTATATATTGAATTTTGAAAGCTTGAAACTTTAAGATTGATGAATCATGAGACTCAAGAGTCAATATGTTGTATGTTTCTAACTTATGGACGTGGTTGATGAAGATTATAACTTCTAGATGATTGATGTTATATGGTTCAATCTATGTTTTTATGTTTTTTATGTCTAATTCATCATTCTACATGCTTTTGTTGACATATATGCATCAAAATAAAAAAAAATAAAAAAAATATATATATTATAAAAAATGCTCTCTCGAAATGCTCCTTTAACTGGAGTTTGAAAATGGCGTTTCCCGCCTCCCCGCTTCTCGCTCCCAGGTAACCTAAAAGAATGCCAATTCAAATGGATTCGCTCCCGAACCGGGAGCTTTTGAAAATGGCGCTCCCCGCTCCCGCTCCCGCTCCCAAGTAACCTTGGGAAGACCCATCCTAAAAGGCTATATATTGAGGAGAATTCGTCCTTCATTTACACACTTGTGCATTCGACCTTCTTGAAGAGATCTGAAGAAAAACATAAGTGTGAAAGGAAGTAAGAAGGATGACGAAGGAGGAAGACCTTCTCTGATCTTGATTTTTGTTAAATTTTCACTTTTTCTTGACAATTGAATTTTGAGGAAGGTTGGAATATCTGAATTTGTGAAGAAGGGAGTAGATCTTATCTTTGTGGTGGTTGGTCTGGTCTCTTGGTGGGTGGTCTAGTGTTTTGGTCTTGGAAATCTTCATTGAAAGAAAATCTATAAGGAGAAGTTGTCTGGGTTTTCCCCTTTTGAGGGGTTTTGCGCTGGCTTGGAGCCTATCTCTAGTGTCTTTACTGTTTGCATTGTGATCATCTTGATTGGGATTTATTTTGATGATGAAAAGAACATAATAACATTAATGATGAAGTAACAATGTATCAAAAGTAAATGCCAATATTCAGAGAAATCAATTAATACTCTAACTCTAATGAATTCCCTAGATTTCTCAACATGGTATCAAAGTAAGGTTCATGTATGTAAGGGAAAGAAGAAGATCTCTAAAGGCTTCAAGACAATCAAGCCAAAACTATTGGCTAGGATCGAGCTCCTAGAAGTAAAGGATCAAAATTTTGGGCATGACAACTAGCCCTAGTCATAGTATCAAATCTTGCAACCCTGTTTAAGAAGTTCGAAAAGGTTTTGAGAGCCTAGAGGCTCTGTTCTCTATGTCCGAAGGGCTAGTCTTCAAGCTAAAGGAAGGTCGAGTCCATCAAGATAGGGATTGAAGTCCTGGGAACATTCTTTAAGGTCTAAAATCATTATTAAGAGATATTTGTGACACCTCAAATCCGAATTCTTTTTGAGTGTGTAGTTTTGGTCAATATCAATTCTTTTGGGCCAACGCTGATTCTAGATCTCCCATTTTGTTGAAACTACTTTGAAAGGAGAAGTCAAGACTCCTTTTGAAAGGTTTTGAGGCTATATATACAGTAAGAAGCCTAACATGAAGCTACAATCCCTAGACTTGGGCATAATTTCATGTCTACAGTCACATTGTAAAAGGAGTCGAGACACCTACTATGTTTCTGGGCGTAATTATAGTGTGAAAGACTTTAAGTATAGCCATAGTCATATTGTGAGAAGAGTCGAGACCCTCTTTTCTTGACCTGTGCATTGAAAAAGATTGAAGAACGAATTGTTTTGAGCCTATCTTATTCATCGACAAGCTCTCTACATTCACCATTTCTTGAAGAAGAATCGCATGGTTGTAAGCAGTCCTTTTAATTCATATCTATAGTAATATTGAGGACGAGATCTTGTGGTTCAATAACATATATATACTCAGACTTCGAACTTGAATAGTCACATAAGGAGCTGACTTGTGTAACATCCATTATGAAGTTAGGACAGATCAACGTTTGAAGCAGCCTCATTTGTTGTCAAAAGACATACGTGTATTCACCACATTTGTTCTAAAGCAAGGGCTTATAGTCTGAACCTGAGCTATCATTATGCGCACATATATAAGTATGTCGAGCTCTTCAATAATCGTTGAAGCCGGCCTGAAAGGAGAATCATTGTGTTTATTTTGCAAAACAATGGCATCATTTCTTAAAGAAGATGTTTGTATTTATTGAGAGCCTTTGGAAGGCAGTGAAGAAATGTAAATAGCAAATATTCCCAATTAGCCTTGCTAATTGGAATATCTCATTTTTGTTTAATTTTGCCGCTTAGTTGGAAATAATAAATAAAGTGAGAAATAAGAGGGGTCACCTCACTTTAGTCACCTCACTTTATAAAATAAAGTGTCTTCCTAGTTGATTAACGTTATAACTTAAAGAGGAGGCCTTGGGGGTCCACACGTATATGAGGGGAGGCCTCACGCTGACCCAAGGTAAACTGCGCAGGTCAAAGGAGAGTTAAGTTTTGGAGGGAGTTTGGCATTATAAAAGGAGAGGTTCTCACCTCATTTGGATCATGCATATTTTGATATTGATATTGAGAGCTAGACTTTTGTCTGCTTCAGCACGCTGGTTGTTTAGTCGGTCTGCAGCACTGTTTAGTGCACGAGTGTCTCCGGTCGGAGATCTCACCCTTAGCCTCGGGGGACTTCGAGTGCCTGCCCTGGTAAGGTTATTTCTGGTTTCACCCTTAGCTTCGGGGGACTTCGAGTGCCTGCCCTAGTAAGGTTTTGTTCTGAGTTCACCTTTCAGTTTCAGTAGCAGAGTAGCAGCAGTTTCTGGTGCAGTTTTGGAGAAGGAGGAGCCCTCTTGTGGCTGCGCAGTTCAGAGGGGGAAGGACGCCGTTTCAGGAGCAGAGAAAACGCTGATTAGCCTTGGAAGTGAGGACGCTGTCCAGTTCTGAAGAGGAGGACGCAGATCTGAGGGTTACAGTGATAGATCCAGCCTTGGTGATGATAGATCTGAGCAGATAATTGCCGATCTAGTTTGGTATGGTGCAGATCTGGAAGTATAGCATTAGATCCAGCTTGGGAGATTGCAGATCTGAGGAGATATTGGCAGATCCAGCCTAGATCTGAAGAGATAACATCAGATCCAACCTTTGAGGTTGCAGATCTGAGGAGATATTGGCAGATCTAGCATAGATCTGAGGAGATAGCAGTAGATCTGATATAGGAGGACGCAGATCTGGAGGGATAGGACGCAGATCTGGATTGGAGGCTTCAGATCCAGCAGATCTGAACATATAGGACGCTGATTCATCTAGGAGGACGCTGATCTGATGAGCAGGAGCATGTGTGTGGGTTTTGGCAGCGTTTTTCAGTGTTTTCAGCCCTGAGGAGTTTGGTTATCTTATCTGGAGGATTTGCGGGAGGAGGATTCGGCCCTTTTCTCAAAGATATCTTCGCCAGCTTCGTGCCTTTCTCGGAGGCCCGGGTTGTTTTTGTAGGAGGAGGGTTTCGGGGGCGATTTTCTGAGGTGGTCCGTTTGCAAATGGTTTCGGTTTTGTCCGAGCAAAGGAGTATAGGTGATCTCAGAGATTTTCAGCTCATTCCGCAAAGGGGACTGCCCCCCAGTCGCTTTCTTCCAAGCAGCTCGGGGATGCGCTTCGTATGTACCCATTTCTATTTTTCTCGAGAGAGCCCTCCAGATTGCTTGAGCAAGGATAGGTGTACTCACTCGGATTTTCAGACTCTCTCTATGTACTTTCGTATTAATAAAATGGCCTGGCTTCTTTTCCTCGATTCTCTATGTGTATTGGTTGGTTCCATGATCTGAAATTCAAGATTGTATTACTTCTATATCCGTTCCCGGCATATTTCCTCGCGTACATCGGGTTATTTCCCTTGGGGATATTACAAACAATTGATAAGTATCTTTATCATCTATAGCATAACATAGATAGTATTGAAGATGGGTTGAAAGGTTATAGATCAAGTATCCAAAATCGAATTATTGAGGAGTATTCCGAGCATATCCAAGTGTTTTGGAAAAGCCCTAACCAAAGGGTTATCTCAAGTACATGTAACAACATTCAAAGAGTATATAAGAAATTAACTAGACCTAGAAGGAAAGATGAAAAATAGTGATCCTTTTAGAATAATAAGTCCCTGTCACATGAACAAAGGTGAGCTAGTATAATTGGAAGGTTCTCTAGCATAATGTCTCTAGATGAGACCCATCTTGAAGTTCTATAGCAGAGCAACAACGTTATTGTTTGAATCGTTTGAATAAGCAGCTTTTGAAGAGCCTAGCTTGATATATACAAATATTCAAGAAAGAGACTATTGAAGTTGGTAGATGCAACAAAGAACACCTTGAGTTGTTGTATACCTTGAAGAAGACAATAAGGAGATCATGCCATTCGGAAGGGCAGGCCCTTACAACGGTCTCTATGACAGAGGTATGTTATCATAAGGTATGTATGGTATCTTCATTTATTAAGGGTCTAACATGAAATGTTTTAGAGTTGGTCAATTGTATGGTTCTAGGGTTTGTTGTTAAAAGTTTTTGATATTGGTATTGATATCTAGGTTTGTAAATCCCGAGATGGCACATTAAAAAAACCCTAGTCATATGAAAACCCTAACCTTGTTTCATTTGCTCCCTTATAGAAATCCTAATTCTTGGTCTCTAGGGCTTGCGAGCAATCTAGGCTAATGACAAGTATGAGTGGATGAGGATGATGAGTTTTATATGACAGCAAGTCCCTAGATCTAGGGTTGGCATTTGTAAATCCTAGGATCCCATCCTCTAAAATTTTGTGAAATCCCTAGATTGACAAATTATCATCATGCTTTTATTATTACATATATTTTGCTTGGTTGTGTTTGCCAATAAGTATTGCTAGAGCATCATGAAGAAAGCAAAGGAAAATGGCCTAGGAAAGCCTATGAGCATGATATAAGGAGGGAAATAGAAGGACCCTAAGAATGGTAACTTGGCAATCAAGTTGGATCATTGGGACCTGCGATATAAAGTAAGATTCATGAGCAAAATGGTCGTCTGAATGTGGATGCCTGGTTGAAAAAATTGATCATTGGCAACGACGCACTGAAGAATTCATTGCAGTAGTCATGCAACAACTGGTTGGTGATTGTCACTCAAGTATCCTCCATTGAATAACTTCATGGGAAGATTTCTTTGACTGGTGGAAGAAGGACCATGATGATATTATAGATGTTTCTTGCTCTCTCAGATTTGTGGCAAGCTCCCTAAATGTTTTTTGGCACAGTTGCAGCACGATAAAGCCTCAGAGCAGTTTGAAGAAGACTAGATGACCGATTGAAGTAAAAGGTATGCATGTTTTGAGATTCTTCTTTGATTTAGTTAACTTATGTTTTCTAGTATGCAGGAGGAGTATGGTACGGAAATATGACTAGTTGCATTAGCATGTTTTGAATTTGTTTGGGTTGAATACATGAACATTCGAGATAATATGAAACACTGCCAATTTTAGAGGAAGCTACAAAATCCCTAACATGATGACTAGATGTGAAAATGTCTCTTCTTGATGATTGAATAAAGATATTGATGAAGACAATGCATGACATGTTGAAAATAAATTATTATAATTTGATGACTCAAATGGTTTGATATAATTCTGCTACGGAAAGAAGAGGCTCTACAGAAAGATTTAGTGACAGACAAATATGATATGATTGAGATTCTATTGCAGAAATTGAGTAGATGACTTTGGTAGTCTAAATCCAATGAATATATATCACTGATAGGAAAGGTAGCAGGTTACAAATGGTTCGATGATCATGCCTTGGTAGATTACTTCCCCAATGCTCAGAGGGAGCTTTGTTCAAGCATCAAAGTAACTGGTTTGTGAATATGAAGATTGATGATATGGAAAGTGATAGCTTGTCCCTACGAGAAGTTATGACAGAAGATGGTGCCATGATGTGCATAGAAGTTGAAGATGCATAAAAAGAAGGCTTGCAAGCAGCTGATAATACCATAATGTCCATGGAATAATAAACAATTGATATTGGAAGCAAGTTCCTAGTTCAGAGGGAGCTTGGATATATTCCTTTCATGTGTAAATGAATGAGTAGATCCTCTCTGGTTGAGAGGGAGAGATAGAAACATCATTCTTATCTTCACATTATGAAGAAAGAATAGACGATTGGGTAAGCATTTGAATACCGATACTCTTTGAGGAATAGGTAGGGGATCCAATAGGTAAGAGTAGTGGAAGAGGAAATTCCTTGAGGGTGTGTAAATCCAAGAGGGGAATGGTCCTAAAAGGACATACTTTGTGAACATTCGGATGGGGTATGTGCCTTGAGAGACAATGATGAAGGTTTCTATAAATCATTGTCTCCCTAACCTTTTGCTCTAATCTAGTGGAGAGCTAGACTTGTTAGTCAAGGCCTTGCTATATCAATGTTGGTCGATATGATGAGATGCACTGACATAAGTTGGAAAGATAACTTATGAGATGGCTTACGAATCTGTCTCTTCTTTCAATGAATACCTCCCTAGTTAAGAAGGAGTGTTGAAAAATGTAACTAATGTCGGTCTTCATAATTGTATTTTGTATCATGACTTGATGCCATCATTATACTTGTTAAAAGAAAAGAAAAGAAAAATATTTATTTTGTAAAAGAAAAATTATTTATTGTAAATGGGTTTCTTTCCCATGGTTTAGGTCCTAAGTCAAGCACCCATTGTGTGCCCTAAGGTTTGTACAATGAGTCAAGTCAAAATCTTGATGCAAATTCCCTGGAGGGATCATGTATTAATATAAAGAAATTATTTTTATGTTATGGAAAAGTCTAGAAACCGCCCAAGAGATTAGGTAGGCTAGCCCTAAAGGTCGGCCTAGAAGAGGCTTGAATATACATCCTAAAGGCTATATATTAAAGAGATCTCGTCCTTCATTTATACACTTGTGCATTCGACCTTCTTGAAGAGATCTAAGGAAAAATTGAAGTGCGAAAGGAAGAAAGAAAGACATCGAAGGGCTAAGTTGCTTCGAAACGCCAATTTAGCCCTCCCGTAAACGCTGTCACGTTTCCGTATATTTGACATTTGTATTTGAAACGGCTTTGAAACGGCAAAAATACGTTTCCGTACCGTTTCAAAATTTTGGAAACGCCGTTTAAAAGAATTTACCTGTTTCCGAGCAGTTTTTTGGTTTTGGAAACGGATCCGGGAATTTTCAAATACGTATGTCAAATTTAAAATCGGAAACTTTGAAATTTAAATACGTTTCACCCACAAACACCCTTCTCACGCTTAGTTATTAGGTTAATTTCTTAATCGAAATTTAGTTTGTAACTCAAATTTTCACTTTCCATGTTCGCTGAGTGTTGCACTTGCCGCCGCCTAGAGAAGATTGAGTTGCTGCTGCGGAGAGTTTGTTGAAGATTGAGTTGCTGCCGCCGAGAGTTTCTTGGTTCCTGAGTTGCTGCCGCCCATTGTCAACGTTGCTGAGCTAGTTTTCAGTGTTCAAAAAATCGTTGAGTAACCTCAGCCACCCATAGCAATCCATAGCTCTCTGTATTTAATCCGCTGGTTAAAAATTAGTAAACTCTTAGCACAACGAAATATTCCGAAACTCATTGATGAGAAGTACGAGCACAGCCGACTATTGCAGCGACACTTGCTTTAGCGGGCGCTGTTGCCGGGAGAATGACTTCACAGCGTAACTTTAATCACAAAATCGAGCATATGACATTTAGTGTCTGGCTTGGCCCTAAGATTAGAAATAAATTGTTATTATTATTTGAAATTGATGTAAGTCTTGTTACAACTTGAAAATTGCTATTAAAAATAAGAGAAAATCCCACGACAAAAATATTCTGGCTGTCATAAGAAAAGATTTGGTGTATGATTATATGTGTGTTCATGTCAAGACTCAAAATATCTCCAACTTAAAGAAATCTTTACGTAAGACATGACAGGCTAAATAAATACAAGTCGTTCATTAGACATTGAAGACTGCATTTTATTCTAATGGAATGATTCACAAATGTAATAAAGCTTCAATTTGATGTTTCTTAAAATTCCAGAATCTTTAAATCAACAAAATTCTTATCAAGAATGTAGTGTGTTTCAGAAATAACCTAGAAAGAATCACATGGATATGATGATCAATTTGGGTGTATCAAGATTCAACGATTTTCTAAAACGGATATATTGTTAAGATTTTAACATTTTAGATGCTACCTTTAAGTTTAATGTATAAGTGAGTGATTAATTTATTTATTTTATAATTAGGAGTGATGGATTGAGCTTTGTTTGAAAGCAAATTACACTACTTACATGAATGATGAAAGTGTAATGGATTATTGCTTGTGGTTGATGAATATATATGTCATTCCATTTTCTTTATTGGTCCTATTTTAGTCCTACTTCCAAGTTCCTTCGCTCTAGCTGCAAATTCTAGGAAGATTTCATCATTTCTGTGTGAAGAAGTGAAGTGCTTTTGAGAATTTTGATATATATTATATAGTAATAGCACTTGCCACAGCCTACAGGTTTAATGATTAATCGTTGCAATAGCTTTTAATGTGATAGGGCTGCTTCCTTTTTTTATTTCAAAACTGTTTCTCCCTCCAAGTTTATTAGTGATTAGATGATAGATGATAATTGATGAATAGATGATAGATGATAGATGATAATTGATATATATGATAATTGATGAATAGATGATAGATGATTAATCATTATGCATTTTTACTATTTAGATATAATCTAGATTCTCAAACTTCAAATATGAATCATGAATGGCAATGTAAATTTGATATATATATATATATTTTTAATATATATTATTTTTTTTTTAATATATATTATATATATAGACGTGCTCGCCGTATCGTATCCATGTATTTTTTGGAAAATTTGCCGATCCGTTTCAAACCCGTATCCGTATCCGTTCAAGCTCAAGCTGCAACTTAGATTGAAGGATTAAGCTGGCCTCATCTGATCTTGATTTTTGTTAAATTTTCTCTTTTTCTTGACATCTGAATTTTCAAGGAAGGTTAGAAGATCCGAATTTGTGAAGAAAGGACCAGATCTTATCTTTGTGGGTGGCTGGTTTGGTCTCTTGGTGGATGGTCCAGTGTCCTGGTATGTTGAAGGAGAGGTAGTAGAACCAATTGAAAACTCCAATGTTGCTCTCAAGGCCAGATACAAAAAAGTAGAAGTCAAGGCTAAAAAAATTATCCTCGAGTCCCTTGGAGACCAACTCATCACTTATGTTGCCTATTTGAAGAAAGCTAAAGAAATGTATGACAAGTTGATTGGTATGTATCAAGTGAACAACTTGAGTCATATTCTTGCTATGAAAAATCAACTCAAAGATGTTAAGATGAACAAAGGAGAAACCATTCAAGCATACTTCATGCGGATATCAAAAATCAAAGATCAACTGTCAACTTCTGGTGAAGTTGTTTTTGGTAAAGAGTTGGTGTTGATTACACTATCAACCAACCAACTATCACAATAATCTGCAGGAGAGGAACTAGAAAGAGCATACACAAGAAAGTACTATGATTGTGTCTCAGTTACATTATTATCATACCTTGGGTTCCTTAAAGTCTTGGAAGAATGTAGTTTTCTTTATGAGCAACATGTGCTTCTCTTCTTCTTCTATAATCTGTTCTGAAGTTGTTGCAACGATTGTTTTAGTTGGATTGTGTTAGCTGAAACGATAAGTCCCCGCTCCATTTATAGGAGTTGTTGGATCTGGGAGCAAACTTTCTTGAAAAGTGATGACCTCTTCTTCCTTTTTGCTTTTTGTCTTGGACAAGAAAGGCAATAGGTTCTCCCTCTTTATGCTTGGAAATTATTCCTTTGGAAATCATTCTGACCTGTTCTTGACTGCACTTTCCGAGGAGCTCATCAAATGTGGGAAACTTATTATTGTTGTTGATGGTAGTAATAAAATTTTCCCAAGTTGGAGAAAGACCTCTAAGCGTAATCAATACCAACTTTTTATCAGATACAATTTCACCGACTATTGACAATTGATCCTTGAATTTTGATATCCTCATGAAGTATGCTTGAATGGTCTCTCCTCTATTCATCTTAATGTCCTTTAGTTGATTCTTCAAAGTAAGGATTTGACTCAAGTTGTTTACTTGATTCTTTCCATTCAACTTGTCATACATTTCCTTAGATTTATTCAAGTTGGAGACGTAGGTGATGAGATGGTCTCTAAGAGAATCAAGGTTAATCCTTTTAGCTTTGACTTCTCCTTTCTTGTATTTGGCCTTGATAGCAGCATTCGAATTTTCTGGTGGATTTGCTACTTCACTTTCAACATATTCCAGTACATCATGCTCCTCAAGAGTAATATCCAACCTTCCCTTTCATGGACCAAAATTTGAAGCATCATTCAACTTCTCTTCATTCTTGAAGTAAGAAGAAGACACCTTGATCAAGTCAAACAAATTTCAATAGCAAATAGGACAGCAAATAAGATCTCCTTAATTTAGCAAACATGACAGCAAATAAGATGTCCTTATTTCAACAACAAATAGGATCTTCAAAGGGGCAACAAGGAAGATTTCAGCAACAAGTGAGGACTTTTTATTTCGGCAACAAATAGGAAGTAACAACTTTTTATCCTCTTGGGCTTGTCGTCACGAAAGCTCTGATACCATGTTACAATCTGATGATATATGCTGTAACAATTACTTATTACAAAACTTCTTTATGTTGCAATATTAGTTAAGAAATTGTAGATAGAACATAAACCAAATGCATAATGGAAGACAACCAAAAACAGAATTAGACATAGAGAATTTAGGTCCAATGACCAGGGAAAAATCCAGAAGGGGAAATCCCAACCAGATTCTTCTATTTGTTAGTTTTTGTTGGATCGGATGTGTTCTAGCAATCACTTTTGGAAATTCCACCTAGAACTGTCTCAATTAGATTATTAACCATTTTTTGAATATTTCCCAAGTCTAAACTTAGGGAATATGGTTATTAATCAATATTAATTGAGATAAGGTGAGAATCATCTAGAAACACACAAAGATCAATCCAGAGGTGATCCTAGCCATTGATTAAGTTCTAATCTTGGTCGTTGGTGCTCCAACAATGGATTATAAGAGAAGATTGATGCGGTGATGGAGAAGACACTTGAGCAGTTCGATTTCCTTGGTAGATCGATTTCCAGAGTAGCAATAGTCAGTTGGCGGAGATGGCCAAAAATCGAAGCAGTAAGTGAGGGGCAGAGACATTGATTTAGAGAGGCATCGACAAGAGGGCCAAGTTGTTCCCTGTGAGGCAGCACAGAGGATTACGCAGTTGCTTCAAAGAGGGCAGTTCGATTTGCTGGAGAGAAATTCGTTCTCAGTTCCAGAGGCTTGGCATAAGTTCTAGAGGGTCGGAGAGACAATTTCCTCAGGAGCAGAAGGCAGAACGATTTCATTAGAGACTGGTTGGAAACTTGACATCATAGGGACTGTGCAGAGCAGCACAGAGGCTGACGCGAAGGGTCTAGGAGACCGAGTTTTTTGAAGGCAAGTTGTGTCGGGATTGCTTGTGGAGGAAGGTTAATTCCCTTCAATAAATTTTCCCAGATATTTTTTGCTGTGAATTCCCAGTTTAGGCATGCAAATTATACTATGATTTTCATTGCTGCATAATAATAAAAACCCTCACTACTGCACTGGTTTTCCCAAGTTGGGTTTTTTCGGGGACATTTGTCCAAAAATAATGGTGTCAATTTTATTTGTGCGTGCTCGTATTGTCTTAGTTTCCAACGCTTTATTTTTTGCATAATTTTATTTGTGAAGGTTGCAGTGTGTTTACTTTGATGTTGCTGTAGCAATAAACTAAATAATTAATTTATTAGTTAAAAGAAATAATACCAGATATTGCAATAGGATTCAGTAGTGAAATTTTCACATGGTATCAAAGCGTGACTGATCAACCTGTTAGGGTCCTCTAATAATAGGGATCATAATTTTGAATTGACTATGTTAAAGTCTTGTAATATTGTACATACTTTTCTTTCTGCAAATGTTTTCCCATATTAAAAAATGTAAAGAGGGTAGAAAAATCAAAGGACTGAAAGAAAAAGCTAAAAAAAGAAGAAGATAAAATATGAACCCCACCAAAAAAGAGATAAAAATAGATCCTGAAAGTGATGAAAATTCAAATGCCACTACTTTTTACTTTACTTTGCAAATAAGATTGTTGCAGCTTGTCAAAGAATGCCACAATCCATGAGGATCAAACAGTTTAATCTTGATTCATTCATGCTTTAAATTTCATGCTAATAGTTAGAGAATAAAGATCTACTAAAACCATTTAATCTTGACAGATCAGTAGTTAGGTAGAGAATAAAATGAGCTCATCAGTTTAATCTGAGCCATTGGAAGTAATAAGGTTATAATTAGATAGTTTGCTTATAAAAGAAAAATAAAAAGGGTTAGCAAGCTTAAATGCACCCCAATTAAATGAAGAAAAAATGTTAGGGTAAATGATGGGTACATAGATTATTTCACAAGGCATGGAAAACATCAATTGGTCATTTGATATCACTAATGTCACCCAAAATCCCCTTTCCCTTGCTTAAAACCCCATTGCCACTCTTAGAAGGAATTTTCCCCTGTAAAACACCCCTTTCCCTAGTTAAAAACACATTTCCCTTTGAAAAGTACAATCCCCTTTACTAATTCCCTTTTTCATTTAAAAACACTCCAAAATCCACTTATCCTAAGTTTTTAATGTTTAAAATATTGTGACCCACTGTAAATCCCTCCCCGATATGATTTTTTAACCTATCCCTAGTGTATTTTAAATATTCCACACATATTAACATTCCGCATTCATATTTCATTAACCAGCTTTATTATATTAATCCTACATATATTACTCCCCTACACATATCATATTAACCCCTTTATATTAGTTTAACATATAGTTTATTTATTATATTAATTCCCCGCTTTATAATAATCACGGGTCCCACTTACTATAACTCCACTCATTATAAACCCAACCCACATATATTATTAAACCTTTTCACATATATATTAAATCCCATCACATACACATTTCCGGTCCCACCTTTCAAAATCCCCGACTCACCCTCCTATTCGTCCATCCGTCAGGTCTCCATTCCTTTGATCCAACGGCCAATAGAACCTTTCGCAACCTCCACTTCCCGAAATTGAAAACTATTGGAGGGGTGCGAAATGGGTGGTTTCGCACCCCCGCTCCCCTGCTACGTGGCAGCCCCACGTCTCATTGCACTCCTCAGCAAAATACCATTTACCAGCTTTTCTCAATGCAAAAACCTCCACGCTGTTTTTCCACCCGTTACGAATACCACCCTCGTTTGAAAGTTAAAGCTCCAAGCCCATATGATTAACCACTGTTGGTTAAAATTATTAAAACACGACCTTTATAGTCTTTTCACCATTTGTTTGTTGAAGTTTGCGCAAAAGAAGCCTCTATCAACCTGTTTTCAATCCAAAGACCATTGCCGACTCATTTTTTAAGCAAATTTCAACCAAAATTCAGGCCTTTTGCTACCAGAAACGTTGCCAACTCCGATTTGAAGTAGTATAAGTCCCAGAACCTCTACTGCAACCAAAATCTTTTCCAAAACACTGAAAGCTTCATTTTTCGGGTATTCTTGAAGTGTCAATAGTTGTGCTTACGCAAGAAAGTAATAAATTAATCAATTGAACAAGTTTAAATGGCTTCCCAAGGCATAGTGACAGTTAATCCCCTATCACCTCCTGTTGTTGATGTTGAGCATACCGCCCTTGCAGACAAAGACTGCAAAATCAGTGTGACCCTGTCACTGATTTCAACCTCCTTGAGCTCCACTTTTGGAGCCATGATAAATTCATGGACCAGGCTGATGATATCCACCTTTGGGAATGAAATTTGCCCAAATATATCTTCCCACAGACCTTCCAATTCCTTGAAATCATTAGGCTTCATCAAGTTAATTATCTGCCAAATGAAAGAGCCCTAGTAACCCACAACAAGGAAATTTTGTTCACCATTACTGCTGAATCCATAAGCCAAATGCTTCAAATTCAACCCAAACCTGATTAAGCCCCTTTTTCAATTGAAATCCTCACTGAGTTATATCTGAAACTTGACTTTCCAAAGAGGTTTCAAATCTTCCAAACCTTCTTGTCTTCATCAGTTGAAACCCCAAAGAGCAACCCTCCCTATTCAGCCTCAATTTTCTTAGAAAGAACAAGACAAATTGTCACAATGCTATCTTGCATTCTAGGCTATTTTACTGATGAGTATGTAGATGCTTCAGTCTTAGGTTTTCTGTCCATTTTCTGCCCAAGACAACCTCCATCTTTTACATTTAACTTTGGTCAATACTTATTAGATGCCGTCCATGAGCAATTAGTTAAATTACGTAAAGCAGGTGTGTTTAAGTATTCATCTATGTTGTTTCATTTATTCATATACTTCCAATCTGAAAGGTTTGCAGTAAGCCTGCAAAAACTGGACACTGAGGGTAACCCCCAATCAGTAGTCTTCTGGACTTCCTTAATCAGGAAAGATTCCACAGAGTTCACCTACAACAACTTCATTGATTCATTCATTCATCCAATTGTCAATATGCTAAGCAGTAGCAGTGAACCTAGGATCAATGAAGAAATAAAGAAAGTTTTACAATTGTCTGAACACAGTAGAACAAGACACTGGTATTTATACCAGAACCACACTGAAATTAGTGTATATGGATGTCAACTCACTCCATATAAGTTGCCCAAATACCTCCCAATGAGGTTATTTGCACTTGAATATATCAGGCAGATCCTAAACATTGATGAGGTGAATTTTCTGTCAGCAAAGAAGAAAACACAATTTAAAATAAAAAACCAGATTGGTCCTTTCATCTGCAATAACAGGGCTGTTGGTCAACAAGCAGAAAAGTACTTACATGAATTCAAGTTCAGTAAGAGTTTCAAATGACATTATGATCCTATAGGAGTTATCAGGAAGTTAAGAATCAAATTTAAATTAACTCCTTTTGTCCATGAGTCCAAACCTGAGATTGAAAAATACTCCAACCAGACAGAGTGGTTGGAGAATACTTTGAAAGAGGTGGAGAAACTTGTTGAGACTAGTTCTGTCTAGCAAACTCCAACCCTACAAGATAGGAACTCCAAGAGAGCAAGAGAAGAAGGATCATATTCACCTCAAACCACTATAGAAACCAAATTCAAATTAATGTACAGGAAGAAGCCCAAGCTAAATCCTGTAAATGAACAAGTTGAGACTATTGAAATTATTGATACAGACATAGTGGTTAAAGAAAATGCACCTCCAACAGTTTCAAAGGAAACTCACCAGCCTTCAACCTCTAATACTTAGATTATTCAGAAGGAACACAGTGTAGAGGTGTCTTCATCAAGTAAACCAACAGATAAAGAAAAGGATATCATGGAGAAGTATAAGGAAATCAAACTCAGGAATGAGGCATTGAAAGAAATGACTTATGCCCAATATTGGAAGCAGACACCTAGTGACCATAATAGGTTACTTTCAACATTTGATTACAAGACCAAGAAGATGCAGATGACCTTCTTGCAGCCTATAGTGCCGTTTCCAAAGTCATCAGCCGACTACAGAAAGACAACATTTGAAGTTCAAGCCAAAGATGTTCATCCTATAGATCAAATAGAATTTCATAAGCAAGTTGGAAAAATGCTATATTCTACTATGACCAACAAAGCCATGAGTGTCCAGAAACTGCAAAATTCTCTAGAAAACATCAAAGGACAATTAAAACTAGGGAAGGCTTCCTCACAAGCCAAGGACAACAGAATCAAATCATTGGAAGAATTGTTCATAGAGGTAGGATATGATCCCAAGAACATCAAAGTTGCAGAAGAGCTCATTAAGAAAAAGAATGCAGACATTGTTGCATTGAAGAAACAACTAAAATTGCCTCCCACTGAATATCCATAAGCAAAAGAAATTCTGGAGAGTGAAGGCCAAAAAGATGAAATGATGAATCTCATCATTCAGTTGATAGCTCAACTGAAAGAGATGGAGAATGAGATGGATAAATTGGTACAGGAGAAAAAGGCCAGCATGGAAGCAATCCCTGTCACTGCTATTCCTACAGTTACAACAACAGTTCCTTCTACTTCAACAACTCCAGTGGCAAGAACAGTTCCAGTGGCTACAACAATTTCAACTTCAACAACAACAACAACAACAACTACATCAACAACTGCAGCAGCTCATCCTAGTGATGAAGCAAGTAAATTGGTTAAAGCTATGCAGGACATGTCCATACAGACTACTGAAATAAATAAACTTAAAGAACAAATAAAAAGTCTAGAGGATGAAAAGGAGCTAGTTCAAATCATGCATAAGAATGAAACACAGAAGTCAAACAGATTGACTGACAAAGTGTAGAAGTTAGAGAAATAATTGACACTAAAAGAACCACTTGCCCAAGCAAAGCAACAATTGTGGGCCAATATCATTAACTCTGTTAATGATATTTGGCCATCTATCCAAGTGAAGCCATTCAGAAAGTCAAAGAGGAACTTGGGAAAAAGCCAAAACAGGCCACTAAGATCATTAAGTTTCTCAGTTCCAAGAACAAAGAGGAATTATAAGAAATTGGTGTAAGTGATAGGATTGAAACAATCCTAGAAGTAAGAAAGGTAATTTCCAAAAGAAACCTAATGACACAACTTGAAGATAAGTGTCAAAACATGGAGCTAGCAATAACCAGATTCATGGTTAAATTTGATATATTGAGGCAGAAAGGTCTACCTAACCCTTTGGTTATCAATGACAGATTGATGAAACACAGGGCTAAACAGAAAACAGGCGAACATTCCAGCAATTCCTACAGGGAAGAAAATGCTCTGAACTTTTAGTAAGGTTGGGGGAAACTGCAGCCTGATTCCCGCTCCCAAAGCCTCAGTTGGAGGCTCACTGGGCGCTGAGGCGCTCTGGTAGCTCCTGGGAGGTGTTTTGGGAGCGCCAGGAGCACAGCGCCCGGCTCTGTCACTCGGTATTTGAGAGGCGCTCGGGAGGCGGAACTCGAGAGGCTTCTATCGTGAGTGCTTCAGGCAGGGAGTGTTTTTAATGCGGGAGACGATCAAGTGCATTATTGAACGCTCTCAGCATAAAATCCCGACGTCAATTTGATTTTTGGGAGGGAGGGAGGGGGGGTTGGGTAAATAAAAGCCCACCCTCATTTAGTTTTTATTTTTTTAGTTTGAGAGTGAGAGCAAGAGGAGCAAGAGCTTGAGAGTTGGAGAGCGATTTGGAGAGAAGGAGAGCTTGAGAGTTTGGAGAGCGGAAGTGCCAAGGAGATAGCAAGGAGCAAGCTGCAAGAGAGCAAGTTTGCAAGAGGAGGATTGCAAGAAAGAGGTAGGTCTTCTAATCTAGTTTTTTATTTTCTAGGAATTGTTTTTAAGTTGTTCAAAAATGAAAACTTGATTTTTTTCTCAATGTTGCATTCTAGTGTGTTGAAAAGTGAAAAATTGAATTGTTTTTTTCCTACGTTGCATTTCCTATTCCCATTTGGCATTCCTCCATTTTTTTTGTAGGCTAGAAACTTGAACCTTGAAACTTGAAACATCATGGCTATATGGCTAGGGATTTTCTTCATGTTGGTTCCTTTCTTTGTAATAATGGTGTTGGAGAGTAGAAGAAAGAGGCCCATTAGAGAATAGGAGGATGAAGAAGTGGGTTATAGTGGATTTGATTAAAATCCTGAAGAGGAGGTATTTCGATTAGGGGAAGTGGAGAACACAGGGAGCAACGAGGCCCCAACTATGATTAAGGCAAGTCAAGCACACAGCAGAGAAACCCTGTTGGAAGAGTGAGAAGAAGGGAAAGGTGGTGAACTACTACCTTTCTTTTTTATTTTAAACTAAAAAATACACGGGGTTCCTTGTAGTGCAGAGCTGCCCCAATGAGAAAATGCCGAGGATGGAGACAAAAATCAGAATCAAAATTTGTTAGTGTACCCCGACAAGAGAAGATATAGAAGGAAGATGAAGGCTTCCCTCTGAGAATCTGAATCTAGAGTTTCATTGATTCTACTGCCAGGTCCATACATCATGGACAAAGAGGTCCCATCAACTATACACCGCCGTGAGTGGAGTAACGGAGGCACACCTGGACCAAACATCTCGCAAGAAATGAATATATCCGATTTTATCAAATTTATCAACCGAAGGAGTGTTAAAGAATGATAATAGTTCAAAAAATTTCGATTTCTATATGCATGTGGGGTGCTATTCAATGTTCTTCGCTCACCTTATTGGCATGAAATGGTTTCTGCCATTAATGATGCCCCCAAAGGATACAAAAGCCCTGGGTATGACAAGGCCAGAACCGTGGGTCTTGATCATGAAAGAGCTAAAATAAACAATTCTTTGGCTAGAATGACAAGTTCTTGGAATGGAAGCAAATTCCATTACCACGCATCTTATGGATGGATGATATATAAAAGGAAAGCCATTGATAAGTGTTTTGGGTAACATGTGATTCGTGGTTTAGCTATTCCCTCATACTATTATTAAGACAATTAGATAGCTGCGCTTGCGAATGGCTGCAAATAATTGAAAATGTAGCTAGTATCATCAAGTCATCAGCGGTAATCTTTTATTCTTGTGATGGCAAACAATCGTGAAATAATACACAACATATTTTTGGTTTGGGTGTTTGATTCACGTGACCTTTTAAATTGCATAAAGTATCATTAGAAACAACAACCTCAATTAAACAACTTGGTGATTTGCCTTCGAAATGCGCGTGGTAAGTTATTACAATCACTGTGATTACATGGGCTTTTGACCTGCAAATTGGAGTTGTTGAAGATAGCAAAGCCTAGATTTTCTAGCTATTACCTCACCTTCAGGCACCTTTTGAAACTAAAATCAATTACATTAAAGCCGTATCATCTATGGCGAATGTAGATTAAAAACTGCCATGGTGACAGTTGGCGATGAGGTTTTGAACATGTGGAGGAGACCGCCCTTGACCATTTGTTTTGGGCACATGTGAGGGAAATTTTGAATTTCACCAAGCCCATTTATCACATGATTCATTTTTCAGATATAGATAAACCTGTGATTGGGGAGGTTTATGAGCAGAGGGATAGCATGTTGGGACAAATAAAAGATGTTGTTAAGGATAATGATCCCAACTTGTATGCAATGATTCACATCTGTGTGTGTGCACGGTGGAATAAACTCAATGTTCCACTACATGCCTTGACATATATCCTTATGCCAAAATACTACTCTCCATCTTGGTTGGGCCAACTTGCACCTGTAGGTGGGGTTAGGATCAAACCTCACACTGATCTAGAGGTACAAGAGGGGTACATGAAGGCATTAGACAAGTTGGTCCCTGACAAGGAGGAGTGTGCTAGATTGCGCCTTGAATTAGGCAGATACTTCAGTTGCACTGGTAACTTTGGTTCTTTCCATGCAATGGAAGACAAATATAGATTTGATGCTCTGACATGGTGGGAAGAATATATGGCAGCATGGGACTTTTGCCAATGTTGGCAAAAAAAGTTCTCTGCACAGAGGTGTTGGAGCACCTATAACTTCATACATAATGTGAGAAGAAACAGGCTGAATGAAAATCGAGCTGAAAGCTTGGTTTATGCGCATTACAACTTGAGGTTGTTGAGTTATTATTGTGATCAGGCATATGAGGATCAGTCATATAAAGTCTAGGACAACAACCTAGAGGATGATAATCTGGAGGACGACACTGTACATATGGAAGAATTGGAAGCAGAACTTTTGAGGGATGATGATGAAGCATCAGCAGCCATGCCACCACCACACACAGGGCCAGTCCCACCATCCAGTAGCAGTGCCAGTGCCAGTGCCAGTGCTCGATATCCAACTATTGTTCCTTTGCAGATTCAGCCTCCACCTACATCCTCACGTTGCCCTACGCCTTCTAGTCATGGTCGTGGACGTGGTACTCCTGAGAGTACTAGAAGACCACCATTGCCTCGTGGTTCTCACAAATTAGACATTTCTCGTGGGCGTGGCAAGGGGCCAGCCAATAGATAAAATAGATTTGTTGTTTACTAGTCTTTTCTATTTTCTAGTAGTTTTTAACTTTTATAACTATTGAACAGTTGAAACTCGACTCTTTCATATTTATTAATTTAAGTTTGAAGTTTGAATTTGAATTAAACTTTGATTGGCATTTATAAGTTTATAAGTCATTATGAATTATGAATATGATGCTTCATAGGAATTGTAGATCAATGAATCAATGATGATAAATGTTAGATATTGAAATTTGAAATCAATGATGATAAATATTATATATCAATGATGATAAATGTTATATATTGAATTTTGAAAGCTTGAAACCTTCAGATTGATGATTTGCGAGACTCAAGAGTCAATATGTTGTATGCTTCCAACTCGTGGGCGTGGTTGATGAAGATTATAACTTCTAGATGATTGATGTTATATGATTCAATCTATGTTTTTATGTTTTTTATGTCTAATTCATCATTCTACATGTGTAACGGTGACATATGTATAATATAATATATATATATATATATATATATATATATGTATATATATATATATAAAATGCTCTGAAAACACCAGGATAGAGCTTTTAAATAATTGCTTTCCATCCTCTAGCAACCATGCTTTTGAGAATCTCTTTCCTCCAGTATGAGGGTAAATCATCTCTTTGTTAATAAACCTACTTTTGCAAAATATCTGAGAGGTTGATGAAATTTTGGAAGAATACGTGCAAATCAAGTGCAGGATGAAGAAGGTTGGAGAAATTGAATGATATCATGAAAGTGAAGTGAAATAAGTAAAAGCGAGTCCGAGGTTAAAATTAAACTAAATACTGCAGAATTAAAATAGAAAACGAAGCGAGTCAGAAACTTAAGTAAAGTTATATGAGGAGTTAAAAATAGATTGGACAAAGCGGAGAGTAAAGATGTAGCCAGCGTAAGACATAACAAAAGAGAGCCATGTAGCTGTGATAAGAGAGAGCAACAAAATATCAAAGAGAAAACAACAAATCCAAATAAAAGAGGGACAACTAGCAATTAGTCTCCTAGGTGTCTCTATCTTCTTGCATGAAGATATTTACTTTTCCTTGAATAATTCTTGAATCAGTTTCAGGATATTATGTATTAGTTTTTGTATAAATACTTCATAATTCGAAGGATTGAGTGTGGATTCTTGAACATTTCTATAGTTGTAATTTATCCAAATACCTGAGGGTTTATTGTACCATTTTCAAGTCCACAGACAGGACTGAGTAATAAAGGCATTGCATTACAGGATTCATGTGTTGAGCCACTTCAGTGAAGTATCTTTCTATTGTTCATGTTTTTCCTCAAGTTTTCATAAACTTGCATGTTTTCTGAATCTAAATGTTATAACAGGAGTTTTATTTTAGAACTTTTTTAAATATGCTCTGTCTTGAACTGTTATTCATTTTAATGTTTTCTTCTGATATCTGGATCTGAGAATCCTTAATTGCTCTCCCATCTCGATAGACCTCTGTCATTTCCTTCATTATCCGGTTTGAGGAATCCTTAACTACTCCTTGATCCCGATTGAAACCATTTCACCATCCAGCCTAAAAGATTTGAATTTACTCAGTG
Organism: Pinus albicaulis; assembly: GCA_034641835.2. Lineage (NCBI taxonomy): Eukaryota > Viridiplantae > Streptophyta > Pinopsida > Pinales > Pinaceae > Pinus > Pinus albicaulis. The sequence continues at coordinate 113,537 of JAXQQM020075076.1, forward strand.
ATCTTGCCCTATGAACATTTCCTTTAGAACTTGATTCTGCCCTATTGCTTGATACATTGACTCCATAGCCCAATGGAAAACAGACCTGCACCTATCCATCTGAATCAGTAATTCCACCACCAAACCAAATCAAAATCAAAACCAATCAATCTTACATAACTAGCCTAAAATCAATTTAAAACAACAAAGTTAAATCATAAAGTGAGAGCCCTCTCTGAGCATTAGGAAGGCTAGTTCCTGATCTCAAAAGTAGGTTAATAGTTACCTCTAATATTTCTTTAAACAAAAAAACATAAAAACCCTAGGAATTATTGGAGTGATAACACAACTAGAGAGCTCAAAAGCGAAAGAAGAAATATGGTTGTTGAGTAAGAGAAGCAGGCCGAAATTCCCAGGGGCAACGCAGGCGATTGCCAGAAGGCCAAGTTGCTTGAGCAGAGAGGCAGAAAAATTTGATTTTCAAGATCAAGTGATTCCAGAGGCAGAGGGAGAAACTGGAATTTTTCATTGGGCAGATTTCTAGCTGGACGCAGAGGGTTTTGCAGTAGTTTGCTAGAGCAAAGCCAATGTCGGGGGGAAGAGGAAAATACACACAACAGAGGGAAAGTTTTCCTTAGGGAACTTCGAGTCTTAGAAGTTTGATTTATCCAAGAAGATTGGCAGTAGAAACTAGGTGAGAACAACAACCAAGCAGAGGAAAAGAGGGAGTTTTCGACAGTTCTTTGAGATGGCCACTGCAGGGCTTCGAGATTAGGATAGGTTGGACGGATCATCCAACTACGTCATCTGGAAGACTAAGATGTCCTTCCTTCTAGATGAATATGGCTTGAAAGCCTACGTTGATAATGTAGTGGCAGTTCCTTGGGATGCAGCCCAGGTCAATGAATATAGGAAGGAGATGGCGCAGGAAAAGCGGTTGATCCTGGATGGAGTTCGAGATCATATTTTCTCACATATAGCGGCTAAGGGAACGATCGAAGAGATGTGGGATGCTCTCTCCACGTTGTACCAGGGAATTTCCGAGCAGCGGAAGATGTTCCTAGAGGAGAAGTTGAGATGTATTTAGATGCAGAAAGGAGAAGACTTAGATCCTTTTCTTACCAGACTTCAAGAGGTCTAAGACCAGTTGTCAACTGTTGGGGTAGTGCCTCAACCATCAGAGCTAGTGCGATTGGCAGTCAACAACGTCTCATAGGATTGGTAGATCTTTGTCCAAAGCATTTTGGGGCAGAGATAGGCTACTAGAGTGGTACAAAATGTGGGCCGATTTGCATCGGGAGAAATTGAGGCGAGCTATGTTAAAGTGCTTCATTAGTGGCAACAGTAGCAACAACGGATCGAAGATGGTGAAGGAGGAGGAGAATGTGGCCCTCACATCTAAGGGTCTCAGTCAGGGGCAAGGGGAGCAGAGAAAGAAGAAGAAGGACCTGTCAAAGGTCAAGTGCTTCAGGTGTGGTGAGCTCGGTCACTGCAGTACCCAGTGTCCTCTCAGAAAGAAGGACAAGGAGGGGAAGCATTACCAGCAGGAAGCTTCAACAGAGATCGACAAACTGTCCTCCAGGTTGGAGGAAGACTTGCGATGATTGCCCATATACCTCCAGGAGTGATTTGGGGTGACTTGGAGTTGTAGCACGAGAGAGCTATAGATGGGCAAGATCCTTCAGGAGTCCACCTCATAGGATCAGTACCTAGCTATGGGGGCTCCCAGTATTCAATAGCAGGATTGATCAGTGATAGTAGATGTAGTTAGATACTAGAGTGTTAGTTTTAAAGACTAGTACAGTCAGATGATGGGGAGTGCAGTGCATAGTTTTTGGCAGTGCAGGTGGTACAGTGCGAGGTCAAGAACAACGCAAATTCTTCAGAGACATTGCAGAGGCTAGTAGTAGTCAGAGACATGGGAGACAGATGCATCATACTAATCACAATCTATTCATTGTTTTGGATATTTTTCAGTTGCAGATGTTGCAGTAGCAACAACAACAAAGTTGCAGTGCAGATGCGGTGTTGGCAGCAAGACAGCAGGGCTAGCAACAACATAGATGCATCGTACATCAGAGTTGCGCAGTAGTTGGTGGGCAACAACAACCAGACATCAGCAACGTAATAGGAGATGATACAAAGTGAGGGTGTTGTGGCAGGATGTGCAGCACTAGAACACATTCCTCGCGAAGAGGGAGTTTTAGTTTTTGTAGCATCGAATGTGTTCTAGAAATCGTTTATGGAAATTCTAACTATAAGTTTCTCAATTAGATTATTAATTTTTTTTAAATATTTCCTAAGTCTAAACTTAGGGAATATGGTTAATTAATCAATATTAATTGAGATAAGGTGAGGATCATCTAGAAACATAGACAGATCAATCCAGAGATGTTTCTAGCCATTGATTAAGTTCTAATCTTGGTCGTTGGTGCTCTAGGAATGGATTATAAGAGAAGATTGATGTGGTGATGGAGAAGACACTTGAGCAGTTCGATTTCCTTGGCAGATTGATTTCCAGAGTAGCAACAGTGAATTGCCGGAGAGAGCCAGAGATCGAAGCAGTGAGTGAGGGGAAGAGACAGTGGTCTAGAGGAATTTTTGTAGATCCGAAGAGGCAACAACAAGAGGGCCGAGTTATTCCTAGTGAGCCAACGCAGAGGACTACGCAGTTGCTTCAGAGAGGGCAATTTGATTTGCTGGAGAGATATTCGTTCTCAGTTCCAGAGGCTCGACAAAGGTTCCAGAGGGTTAGAGAGACTATTTCCTCAGCAGTAGAAGGCAAAACAACTTCATTAGAGACTAGTTGGAGGCTTGATGTCATAGTGACAGCGCAGAGCAGCGCAATGGCTGACGCAAAGGGTCTACGAGGCAGAGTTTTCTGAAGGCAAGTTGTGCCAGGATTGCTTGTGGAGGAAGGGTAATTCCCTTCAATAATTTTGCCCAGATTTTTCTTGTTGTGGATTTCTAGTTTCAGGCATCCAAATTGTACTCAAATTTTCATTGTTGCATAATAATAAAAACCCTCACTGCTGTACCGGTTTTCCCAAATTGGGTTTTTCTGGGGACTTTTGTCCAAAAATAATGGTGTCAATTTTATTGTGTGTGTGCTAGTATTTTCTAAGTTTCTAGCACTTTATTTTCTGCAGAATTTTATTTGTGAAGGTTGCATTGTGTTTATTTTGATGTTGCTCTAGCAATAAATTGAATAATTAATTTATCAGTTAGAAGAAATAATACCAGTTGCCGCAATAGGATTTTAGTACTGAAATTCCCACTCTTGAAAATATTAAAGGAGAACCCGCATGCATTAAATTCCAAAGTCTCATCTATTTCGATTTGTCTTGCAGGGGTTCCTTCAAGTTTTAGGCTCTTATTTCTTGCATCAAAATCAAATTAAAAAAATTTACTTTCAAGTATTGCACCTCATTTATTAAAATTTGGCTATTTCAAAGAGCTAAGTCATGGCTAGTTAAAGAAGAGCTATTTCCACCTTTAGGCTTAGTTCTTCTTGGAACCACTCTCTGTCTCTCTCCCTTGGCCCGTCTCCCTCTCTCTCTCGATCGTGGGCATCAAAGAGCCTTTGCCTCTTTTCTCCTCCTACAAAAACCTGAATTTTATTGAGCCGTTTTGGACCTCAAATTGCAGAAATTTTCAGCAATGAAAGGTCTATGCCTTAAAGCTTAATTGTGAAGACTTTTCGTGGGTTTTAGAGGAGACTTCATGGTATTTTCCTTCTTGTAACAACTAATAAAATTTCTGATTTTGGGATCGTGGGTTTTACCCATTGGTATCCCTATCCTCTCCACCTTTTGGAGAGCCTCGTGGCTCGATTTTTTGATCTATTTCACTGGCATGCATCTCATTTAATTGGGTAATTAACAAAACCATGCCTTACACCCATTTTGAATGCTCTTTAGTTTGATTTAATACAAGTTTCAATTCCATAACAAGTTCATAATGTTTGCATGCAAGCACTTTTAACTTGATTTTATTTGGCTTGAATGTTGTTCCAAGTTTACTTATGCTTTTCCATTAAGCACATCTTACATGCATCATGTATTTCGACATTTTTTTCTCCATAAAGCAACATTTTATTTCATGTCAAGCGAGTACATTTCAAGTTGAAGTTGATTTTTCCTTCTTTGGTTAATTTAATTTTAGATGTCACATGCCCCAAACATCACTAAACTAAAATTCAGCTCCAACTTAAGTTTGTTGAATAGACAATTTAGGGACCCTCTACCTCTATTGACTCCTCACTGTAAGATCCAAATGTCTGGGCGAGGGTGAGGTCTGAGGATTAGAGTTCATTTGCAATCTTGCTTTAGAGCTAACAAATAAAATAAACCAAGTGCACTCTTTCATCACATTTACTTTACTTGCAAAGTTCTATCTTGATGGTTTAAAGTTTCACATGCAAATCTTATCTCAAGAAGCAGTTTGGATGCAAGCATATTAATCTCTTAAATTTTGCAGCAAGTTTAATTCTCTTGTACTTGGAGATTTTCTTACCTTTGCAACTTCATTGCATGTTTTCATTTTAAATGGTCATTATGCTTATGGATGATTGATATATCTTGTTTAACTTTCAAGTACCTTTATTTGGTGTTGGAAATTTAATTGCATGTTGTTATCTTGGTCTAACATTTGAGTTTTTCTATCACCTCATTAAAATTCTCCAAAGTAGATTTGTAATTGTTTGTATTTTGGCAAGATATATTCACATGCTTTGATTCACCAATTTGTTTATCTTAAAAACATTCTTGCATCTTGCATGTTTCACTTTTCAGGATTAATTTTACTCTCCATTTGAAAGCATTTCACTTCATTTAAGCAAATACATTTTCATTCTAAGAGCAATAATTTGAAGGCACTAGTTTTTCTCATATGTTTCATGCTTATCTTATGTATTGATCGTTATTGCTCATATCACTTTTGTTTATAAATATTAAGAGTAATCTATTTAACTTTAACAAATATCCTAGAAAACTCACATCTTTAACTTAATTTTCCTTTAGGGACCACCCCCCATAGCTAACCTAGGAGATAACTTAAACGGAAAGAGTTGGGAATAGGTGAAAACGCTTTCTCTTATTTCTTGCCACCAACTACACCTTGTGGGGTTAAACACTTTTCTCGCTAACTGTAGGTAGGTGTAGGCACCAAGGTGTAACATTTTTGACGTCGTTACCAGGGAATCTAAAAATTAAAAAAATGACTACCTAGACCTAACCAAATTCCACGAATTTTTTTGTGTGATCTAGTATGGTAATATACATCGACTCTAGACACTTGGACTCACCCAAGGCCTCACCATCAAGTCATGGTTCGTATTTGGAGTAAATTTGGTGGAAATAACTTAATTGATTATTAAGTCCTGGTAGGGAGGTGATAATTAACCAAGTGAAAAAAACCTCTCATAGTAATACTCACTTGTTGGCAAGGTCCCAAGCTACTCAGGCTTGTTACGTGACTCAAAAATCATCATACTATTACATATCAATTGTTCAACAAAGATACAAAGTACAATGAGAGATCAAGAGAATGAGTAAGTTCACCCAAATCTAAACAAGTTGTAGCATGAAGATCATTGATAGCAGCAGCTGATGCAACCACTGGATCAACCTTCAAGTTCTTCTCTTACTCTCAAAGTCTCTTTTCCTCACAATCTTCTTCAAGTCTCTCTAACTCTCTCTCTCTCTCTCAATTTCAAGTCCTTCTTTCACAATGCACAAGTAGCGAGGGGAGAAGATATGAGGCACATATATATAAAAGGAGCATGCCTTAGAGTAACTCATATGCCAAATAGGGAAGAGTAACTTAAGCCATTATGGAGAGAGGAAACACATGCCTTTAATGGAGGAATCTTGCATGCCTTGAGGAGCGTAACTCATGCCCTTTTAGGAAGTGTAACTCATGCCATTTAGGGAGAGGTATGCATGCCTTTGTAACTTGTGCAATTAAGAGAGTGTTTAACATATGTTTTAAAGAGTGCATAAGAGGAATCTTTTATGACATGCTTTCAATGAGTGTGTAAGAGGAATTTTCGAAGTCTTTAATGAGAGAGTAAGAGAGAGTGTAACGTAGGTTCATGTGAGACATTAAGGAGAGGGGTGCAAAGTATGAAGGTAAGGTGACTTGAATTTCTTTTTGATAATATTATCATAGTATCATAAGGATAATGATAATATTGATAATTAAGTGAAAATTGAACTATTGGGATTGATTAATGATAAGTTGAATGATTTTCCATCAACTATACTTGATTACCAATTGATACAATGTGAATTACTATTTTTAGAAAGTCATCCTTGAGTTGCCAATTTTCAACAGACATAGAGTCAAATATGAAATTTTCTCATATGCATTCTTTATTGTAGCTTACAACACTGCAACAAGATCTATTAAAGCATAACAATTCTGTTCTTCCTTTTATTGCATCATAAATTGATAAAAGGCCATAGTACTAGATGCATGTATATATCTATATGAATGTTGAAATATTATTTTGGGAGAATATATCACTGGGGTCTGGAAAGAAACTATCGTAAATATTGGGGAAATATTGGGAAGCATGCTTGAACCTAAAAGACTTGCCAACCTGAACAACTTGGAAAAATCAAAGTTATTTGCAACACTCATCTATATCTAACATGTATAAATCAATACAATAAACAAGATAAGGATTTTAATTTTTCATGGTTGTAGACAAAATCTTATAAACTAAATGAATACAATACATAATTTGCACAATAGTTATCTTGGGAGAAAGATCTGCAACACTGATTGCTAGGGAAGAATTTACGACCTACCAATAGGTTGGCATCTGGTGGAGCCACCCCTAAGTTGAGGGCCAAGTTTGACAAGGAATCTCTCAACCAATTCCCTAGGTAGTAACTGGGAAAAATATGCAGTTATTAGTGTCAAACACCTTGCTAGACATGTTAGATGAAGGTATAACTAGCCAAAGAACCCTGTTGTGTCTGACCAAGGCATTGCATAATATATTTAGTCAATCCACAGCCAAACATTCCCCCATACTGTATCCAACACTCACAATCAACCCCAACTGGATCAGAGCTACAAGCTTTCTATGCAAGATATTGCTTCATTAGAGATTGGGACTAACACCTATTGTTCTAGTAAACACCCTTGCTTTTGTTCGTCACCATTCATTCTCCACAAAAATGGTAGAATGTATGGATGAAATGCAAGGGCTTCTCTCTCAAGAAAGCTATAGCAAAGAGAGCTATTTTCCTAAATCCTAATGGGTGAAAGTAATAATGAAAGGTCTATTTAGGGGAGATATGACATGCCACTTGTCGCACCCACACCCCCATTCTTTACCTCTTGAATAATAGTTATGCTTTATTTTATCAATCAAGCTTTGGTTTTATTTTCTTCTTTCCAACTTTAACCATCTTATATCTCATGCAAGAAATTAAAAAATTGGGTCCTTAACTAATAAGGTCCCATTTATTGGAATACTTTAATAAAGCATAATATATATATATATATATATATGGCCACTTAATTTACTAGGTACTAAACTTGGGGTATTTCATCTATTACACCTTAAAAATAGCACATGCCTTATTTATTTTAAAATTTTGTAAGCAGTTGGGGTCATTGCTTCCCCATGGCATCCTCGATTTTCCATTTTGCATCATCAGGTCCACAATGTTTTCATTGGACCACTTGGGTGACAAATAGTTTTTAAATCATTGTGACCTGTTGAGGATGTGCATAGGCTTTGCCTAGAACTACTCATTGGGTTCTCCCTGAATCAGAGACGAATCAAGATGATGATTAGAATAAGCACACATTCTTCAACAAGAAAACATGAAAAATGATATGCACCTTATTACCCCTCATTTTGCATTAGGCCCATACTAGTAAATTTTCACTGCCCCTATGATTTTCATAAAAAGGGCTTTGGATGGCTTGTGTTTGTTGGTTCTCACTTGGTTCCGTGGATTGTTGATGACATGGATGATGATTTTTTAGATGTTTGGATGGTGTATTTTTTGGTATACTTTTATATCATAGAGAGGTAGCATGACACTTGATCGTTTAATATTCTACTCTTCAATCTTCGCTACGTGATTGTATATGAGAATACATGGATCTCTTGGTGGAACACCCTAACACTTTTATGCTAAGTAGCAATGGTATTGACATCACCATTTGGTTACATTTATCATGGCATAATGCACTTGGCATGTACTCACATTTTTACATGCGGATGGATGGGTATGGACATAATTAGAGCTCCTTTTATCCAATGCCCTAACTCTTGTTGATTTGACCCTATTGGAAGAGTTTCTTGAAGGGTTGACTTGATATTAGAGGAAGGACTTGGTCTAGGGTTTGGGTCTTGATTGTCTCATTTGAAGAATATTCTATAAGAAGAGAAGATAATTTTTTGGGTTTTCCCCTTGGACAGTTGGTTGGTTGATAGTGGTGCCTCTAGCACTTTACTAGCTATAAAGAAGGGATTTCTAATTTGGTTGAGAGGAACACCGATTTGAAAATCATTTTTGGAGAGAACTCTACATATCCTATAAAGGGATCTGGTTTTGTTTCGTTCCATCTGGATCGTGGTAAAATCTTATCTCTTTTAGAAGTTTTGTATGTACCTGCTCTGAAAAAGAATTTTTTTCTATTTCTGCTTTTATAAATGGTAAAGTTCTCACTTGATGAAATCCAGCATAAGAGATGCCTTCACTCTAGGATCAATATGTGAAGGTCTGTATAAAGTCAGTGGAAGACCTATTCATGCATTGATCCATGGCAACAATCATCAAAATGAAATTTGGCACCGAAGGTTCACTCATTTGCACTATATAGCATTACCTCATGTGAGAAAGATGGTTTCTGGAATGTTGGAGACTAGATCTGATCATGGTGGAGTTTATCAAGGGTGAGCTAATGGGAAGCAAGTGAAGGGACCATTCCCTTCAAGCAAAAGCATAACCAATTAGGTATTGCATCTTGTACATTCTGATTATGTGGACCTATGCCTATAACTTCTCTTGATGGTTACTTGTATTATTTGAAAAATAAAAGTCGAGCATTTAACATGTTTAAAGATTACAAATCTCTAGTAGAAAAACAAATTGGAAAGCAAATCAAAATCCTTAGATCTAGCAATGGAGGAGAGTTCACTTCCACTGATTTCATTTACTTCTACGAAGAAGTTGGGATCAGAAAAGAGACCACTGTTCCATATAACCTTGAACAAAATGGTGTGGCCGAGAGAAAGAATAGAAATATTATGGAAGCAATCAAAGCTATGTTGCATGATCAGAAATTGCCAAAAGATTACGGCAGGAGAAGTTGCGACAAGGTTACTTAGACGGAGGCGAGGCGGCGGGAGCGCCATTTTTAAAGTTTTCGGTCGGAGGGGACATATATATATATATATATATATATATATATTTTTAATATTTTTAATATTTTTAATATTTTGATGCATATATGTCAACAAAAACATGTAGAATGATGAATTAGACATAAAAAACATAAAATCATAGATTGAATCATATAACATCAATCATCTAGAAGTTATAATCTTCATCAACCTATATTTTAATATTTTTAATATTTTTTATATTTTGATGCATATATGTCAACAAAAACATGTAGAATGATGAATTAGACATAAAAAACATAAAAACATAGATTGAATCATATAATATCAATCATCTAGAAGTTATAATCTTCATCAACCACGCCCACGAGTTGGAAGCAGAGAACATATTGACTCTTGAGTCTCGCAAATCATCAATCTGAAGGTTTCAAGCTTTCAAAATTCAATATATAACATTTATCATCATTGATATATAACATTTATCATCATTAATTTCAAATTTCAATATCTAACATTTATCATCATTGATATATATATTATAACATTTATCATCAGCTGATTCATTGATTTCAAATTCAACATACATTTATCATCATTGATATATAACATTTATCATCATTGATATTATATAACATTTATCATCATTGATTCATTGATCACCATATAACTTTCATGAAGCATCATATTCATAATTGATAATGACTTGTAAACAGTAAACTTATAAATGCCAACTTCATTAAAAATTTAAATATATGAAATCAGTAGCAAGTCAAGTTTCAACTGTTCAACTGTCAACAACAAATAGAAAATAGTAAACAACAAATATATTTTATCTGGCTGGTCCCTTGCCACGCCCACGAGAAATGTCTAATTTCTGTGAGCCACGAGGAACTGTTGGTCTTCTAGTACTCTCAGGAGTACCATGACCACGACCAGAAGGTGGAGGCTGGATTTGCAAAGGAACAATAGTGTGATATCGAGGAGTGGCACTGGCATTGGCACCCGCACTGCTACCAGTAGATGGTGGGACTGGCCCTGTGTGTGGCGGTGCTGCTGATGCTTCATCATCATCCCTATAAAGTTCTGCTTCCAATTCTTCTAGATGTAACGTGCCGTCTTCCAAATTATCATCCTCTGGGTTGTTGTCCCAGACTCTGTATGATTGATCCTCATTTGCCCGATCACAGTAATGGCTGAGCAACCTCAAGTTATAATGCACATAAACCAAGCTTTCAGCTCGGTTTTCATTCAGCCTGTTTTTTCTCACATTGTGTATAAAGTTGTAGGTGGTCCAACACCTCTCTGCAGAAGAAGTGTTCACAACTTGTGAGAGAACTTTTTTAGCCAACTTTGGCAAAAGTCCCATGCCGCCATATGCTTCCCACCATGTGAGAGCATCGAATCTGTCCCTGTCTTCCATTGCATGGAATGAACCAAAGTTAGCAGTGCAACTGAAGTATTTGCCTAATTCAAGGCGCAATCTAGCACACTCTTCCCTGTCAGGTACCAATTTGTCCAATGCCTTCATGTACCTTCTTGTACCTCTGGATCTGTGTGAGGTTTCACCCTAACCCCACCTCCAGGTGCAGGTTGGCCCAACCAAGATGGAGAGTAATATTTTGGCGTAAGGATACATGCCAAAGCATGCAGTGGAACATTGAGTTTATTCCACCGTGCACACACACAGTGATGAATCATAGCATACAAAATGGGATCATTATCCTTAACAATATCTTTTATTTGCCCCAACATGCTATCCATCTGCTCATAAACCTCTCCAATCACTGGTTTATCAGTATCTGCAAAGCGAATCATGTTATAAATGGGTTTGGTAAAACTCACAATTTCCCTCATACGTGCCCAAAACTGAGGGTCAAGGGCGGTCTCCTCCACATGTTCAAAACTTTGCCTGTCAACCACTGTTGCCGCCCTGTCCTTTAATAGCTGCCAGTGTGGGCTTGATACCATTGCAGCCAATGACTCTATTACCTTCAAAAGGCGCCTGAAGGTGAGGTAATAACTAGCAAATCTAGTTTTTCCTATTTTCAACAACTCCAATTTGGAGTGAGTACGGAAAAGCCCATGGGTATTGCTATGATTTGTAATAAATTTGATCATTTTCTTACCTCTCTTGTACAAATCACTAAGCCATTTGAACTGAGGTTGTTTGTTTTTTATGATATCATGCATCAAAAGGTTCATTGTGTGAACCAAACACCCAGACCAAAAAATGTTGGGGTATTTATCCTCAACAATTGCTCCTGCTGCCTTACAGTTAGCAGCATTATCAGTGATGACCCGTATCACATTGTATGGCCCAGTCTTTTCAATTATTTCAAGTAATGGTTCTGCAATGTTAATGCCGGTTTTGAATTTATCTGAATAATCATAAGCTGCCAGGAACACTGCACCACTAACCGACACAGCCAAAACATTTATCAATAGTTTTCCTTTTACATTGGTCCATCCATCAGAGACAATGGACAACCCATGCTCATTCCACGAACCTGTCATTCTAGCCAAAGAATGATTTATTTTAGCTCTTTCATGATCAAGACCCACGGTTCTGGCCTTGTCATACCCAGGGCTTTTGTATCCTTTGGGGGCATCATTAATGGCAAAAACCATTTCATGCCAATAAGGTGAGCGAAGAACATTGAATGGCACCCCACATGCATATAGAAACCGGTAAACTTTTGAATCCACATCATTCCTACACCCTTCGTCTAGGAAATCGGATATGGTTCTACGCCTTAATCCAGTGCCACTGCTTCCGAAACCACTGGCATGGGTGGAAGTTGAATGTGTTGGGCCTGAATCAGCGATACCCTTAGATCTTTTAGATGATCTCTGTATGGCAACCCCTCTTCCTTCCTATATATCTCTCTCTGTGGTGCTGGCACATAAGTACAAACTTTGATTCCAAAATTTTTAGTTCCATCTCCTGGCATTATCCCACAAAGGTGCCTTCTCAGACGGGTGTATGAACCATGGTATTGTTTATTGCAATGGGGGCAAATAAATTTAGTGGTTCCACCACCTTTCCCTCCTTGTTTTTGAACATATTTCCACAAAGGATATTGGTCTTGTTTAGTTGGGGATTCTAGGTTCTCAGGGTCTCCACTCCCCACTTCCTCCTCAGCATAATCCTCCTCTTCAGGATTTTCTTCAGATCCACCATACCCCTCCTCTTCATCCTCCTCTTCTCTGATTTGTCTCTTTCTTCTAGCACTCTCCAACACCATTATCACAAAGAAAGGAACCAACATGAGGAAAATTCCTAGCCATATAGCCATGATGGAAACAAGTTTCAAGTTTCTAGAATCTAGCCTGAAAAACAAATAGAAAAATGCCAAATGGGAATAGGAAATGCAACATAGGAAAAAAACAACTCATTTTAAAAGTTTTAAATCCAATAAAATGCAACATTCAAGCAAAATTCAAGTTTTCATTTTCAAACCATTTAACAATCTACAAATTCATCTTAGAAAATACAAAATTGGATTAGAAGGCCTACCTCTTTCTTGCAATCCTCCTGTCAGCCCTGCTCTTTGCTCTCCTGTCAGCTTTGCTCCTTGCTCTCCTGATTGTTGTCAACCAAACCTTGCGCTCTCGGCTCTCCTTCTCACTCAATTTCACTTCTCAACTAACAAACAATAACTGAAAATGAAACCCCCCCCCCTTTTTATAAAAATCGGAAATTTTTCATAAAAAAATTTCCGCGCGGCGGGGAGCGTTTTTCCTGCCGGGGAGCGTTCGAGAGCGAACGCTTCCCGCGTTTAAAAAACGCTCCCGAAGCGTTTTTTTAACGTCGGAAGCGTTTCGGGAGCGTTCGCTTCCGAACGCTCCCTGAAACGCTCCCGAAAAAACAGGGAGCGTTTTTTCAGGTCGGAAACGCGCTCCCGAAAAACGCTCCCGACAGGAAGCGTTTTGGGAAGCGCGTTTCCTAGCGTTTCCGAAACGCTC